>OY813001.1:600000-782500 GCA_963681545.1 Germaria angustata
TGTTTGTTTTATTTCATATCTGTGTGTGTGACAAACACACATGTCTACTGTTTTAGGTTTCTATGCAGATGCGATTTATTTTTTGGTGGCGAACCAAAACAAATGAACGAATTCTCTAATGCACACATTCAATTTAACTATTTCAGTTTTTTAATTGTTTATCTGGCTTATCACTTATTTTTCCAATTTGTGTACATATGGAAGTTTTTCTGCCATTTTGCGATCCGCCTCTACGCTTATTCGTTGTTATAGTCAGATGTTTTAAGTTTATTTTCGTTTTGTTTTGTAACCATAGATTTTAAGCCCCAACAAATTGATTTTTATATCAAGGATTTATTTTCATATATGTACGTCATGTACATGTACACTTCACGTGATCCAACATTAATTTTAAGAGGGTTATTAAAGATGGAGATGGTAATTTCAATAGTTTCGGATAACTATTTCAATTAATATTAACGAAGGTGTAAGACTTGGTGTTAAAAGTTTCTGATGATGGTCCATGTAAAAAAAAACTTCAAAACTTCTTAGGAGCTCCCAAAAGGTCCGTTTCATTTAATCACACAAGTCGATAAAATTTAGTATTTGATCATTTCACACGTTGTTGAAAGCTTTATGACAAAAATGTTAGTTAGAATTTTACTTTTACTAAAATTGTACCTCTGTCAATGCAGATACTCAAGCCTTAAGATTTTTTATTCAAATCGTTGCGTAGAGTACACCCTGGCCTTATTCAACAATTTGGAAGCAGAGCGATGCTGTTGCAAAATCAAAGTGTGTTGTAATATCCGACTAAAAATCGTATGCAGCAAAACATTTGATTTATTGGAATAATTTAAGAAAACCATTGTTTTTTCTATAAAAATACTTTTGACCATAACAAAACATAAACAACATTCGAATGCACATACATACGGAAGTGTGAGGACGACGTTACAGGAAAACATTCATACGAGTAGATCTGAAGCGTTAGTTTTAAAACAATTTTAATATATTTAATTAGTTTAAAATTTGTGGTAACATACTTCAGTCAACAATTAATAGTTGCTTTTATTTTATTACTTTTTTGCCAAAATAAAAGATGACATTAAAGACGAGCATATAATCAGTTGAACTAACAACAGAAAATTAATTGTTAAATAAAAGATAACTTTATTCGAACACGGACTAAATGTATTGTACGAGGTCTGTTCAACAGAAAGGGTCAATTTTAATTTTTCTCAAAAAATATTTATGTATTCATCAATTTCTATTTTGTCCCCTTCAAAGTATTCCCTCTTAATACACTTGTGCCAGCGCTTTTTCCAATCCTCGAAGCAGTTCTGATATTCACTCTTTGGTATGGCTTTGAGCTCTCTCAGCGGTTCGGTTTTTATCTCCTCAATCGTCACAAAACTCCGTCCTTTCATGGGTCTAGTAGTTGTAGTGCACACTTTTAAGACCGTATCCATGCAAAAGAACATTTAAATATTTATTCCCATATCAGTTACAATCAAGATGGCCAGTTATAGCCTGAGACAGCCCCAGTCAGACACATATTTTTGTTGTTTCACATAAAATTTGTTAAGAGTCTTACAATTTGATTCACAGTGGTAACAAATAAATAAATTTTGAAGTGTTAATAATGACAATGTATGTGCTTTTATGCTTAAGTGCTTCAACGTATGTACAAGAAAAACTTTATTCAAACGACAAGAATAAAGGAAAATACACTGACACATTCATAAGTCATATTTGTCCTTAAGTCTGTGCAGTTGGAAATGAACTGTGTAAATGTATTTTGTAAGCACACCTTTCACTACAAGTACACATTCAGCTCTTCCCATCCTTCGTCCTTAAAGTTTGCTGCCTTCACCTTTATTGCAGAGCACTTCTGCAAATTAAATGTATGTACATAATCCGCTTATTTTATTTTTAACGAACAATACGACAAATAGAATTTCCAACTATCCAGACCGCACTCTTATGACGCCGCACCGCACCCACTGCTAATAATCGTAGTTGTTTGAAAAGACTCTGTTCTCAAATTAATGAGTTTTGATGATGTCACAATGGCTTTTCTAATTATTAAAACGTAGACAATACGAATCACAAATGCAATCAAACTTAGTGCAACAACACATTTATTTGGCTCCTTTAAGCTGATTTAAAAAAGGACGAAAGCTCCTTGAAATAAATGAACTTGTGCTCAACAAAACATCAACATTGGATCCATTTAGTGAAAAGCTTAAAGACTTTACGTTGCAATTAATTAAGAACTGAGAAAGAAATCATTCAGAATGAGAAGGTGATCATCGCTAGTAAATTACTTGATTTTGAATTATTTTTTATTTAAATAATTTTTAATTAAAAGTCAAATACATGGACATAATCGATCTTAAATACTAATTATGAAATATTTTATGTGCATCCACTTTATTTTCCCGCATTTCCCTACACCATGAAAATATTGTTAAAAAGAAATATTGAAAATAAAAAAGAAGAGTTTTCAATATTTGGCTCGGACCTGGATTATACTTAAAAAAGATGCAATCATTATCTATCAACAAAATAGCAAAAAGGATATTTTCTTTTGCCCCAGTGGTGGAAGTCAAAATAGTTTGAAATAATAATCAAATTAATAATTATTTGTAATAATTACATATTTGTAATAATTTTCAAATATTTTTGGGTTTCAGTCAGACGAAAATTGACATTATTGAATGATTCACGTTAATGTACACATGTATGCATATGTCAGAGCTGTAAATGTATGATTCCTTTTTGGATTTAAAGGCGAATCATTTAAACAATGAATGCATTTGTTTGTTGTTTTTTTTCAAGAAAGGAATAGAGTTAAAACATGAATGCATTCATAATGGATTAATAATCCTTGAATGCATTAATTTTGTACAGAAAATGAATTGAATTAATATTTAAATAAAATTTATTTTCAAATTACATGGCAACCATGCCGGAGTTGCTCTTGAGCCTAGACTGCACTAGAACTTTAATTAAATGAATTTAAAGAGCAGCAACATCTGGCCCATAAGTGTGAAAAACTTTTTTTCTTTTTTGAGAAAAACGCAAATTTTACGCAAATGTGTTGATATGCGCCCCCCATACTTAAGGGACTATTAAGTGCAACAACAATGAATCGTCGTTTTAAAAATCAGTTTCAACACCTCAAATTTATGATTCCTTGAAGTTGCAGGTTTTCGAATAGAAAAACTATAAGCACTTTCGTAATCTATGATCTCTGACTAAACAGAATTCCTATTCACTACCTCCGCATATTTTCTTCGTTCAGTACTCTTACACTATAGTGAATTGAATGTGAATTTTTTTTAATTAGGAATTATTTATATATCGCGTACGTCAATCTGGCCAAGGAAAGTGGCAGGTCTCCATTAAGCATGAAATCAAGGAATTATGTTTTGGATTTTCTTTTGTGAGATTTTATTTCAATTAATTTCCGCAATTGAGTATTGCTTGGCAAATTGAATTAAGTATTTTCCCCCAAGTCTTCCATTCAAATTATTCTTCCTTTTCTTTTATAGAAAAGATGCGCCTTTTTGAAAAGCAGTTAAGATGTGATCATTATTCGTTTGAAAGACAAAGAAATTGTTTAAAGGGGTAAAAATATTTTAATTTATTGTCAAGTATCAGAAAGTGCTTTTGTTGAAACCAAATTACCATATTAATTACCCAGAACGAAAGAAATACGAGGGTCGCTGTGTGCTAAACAAACAATAAAGCACCTTTGAATCTGTAGAGCCCTTTTAAAAGAATTTTTCATAATTTTAAATGTATAAAAAATATTTTTTTTAGACAAATATCAACTTTGTATAATTGTAATTTTCAAGTGGCGGCGCAAACGCTGTCCCATATGCAAACGTAAGGACTTTATTCAGGAATTTCAGACAGTTTAAGACGAATGAACATATGAGTTAAATAAATGAATATTTATTATTATTTATTGCTTTTACGCCAAATAGTGGACATATAGTGGTGCCAAATTGGTGTCAGTAACTGTCGTGATTTAGGAGCAGTAGGTTGTTAACCCAAGTCTCTTAACCTTTGGATGCCGATGCCATTTTCGATGTAGTTGAAAGGGCACATAATTTCTTATGAAAGCCACCCTCTACGAGACAAACTTTGTTGAGATGCATAGTTTGGGACGGCATCTACTTGCCTCATTGGTGAAGCATAAAGTACTTACACCAGCTGATTGTCTGGGACTGCGTATTTGAGCTAAAGCCTTCAGCTAAGCTATGGCCTTCAGCTTGGCCTTCGCGAAGACAGTCTTCAATTTTTCCACGACTCGGGAAAAAATCAACATTTAATGTGTGAATAAAATCTGCCATAATGTTGAGAACTTTTATCAGATGCCAATAAGTTGATAGAATTATCGGAAAGGAATTTGTATTGATTGCTTATTATTTCAACCAAGAATTAAATGAACACAAATTACTAAATAATCAAAAAAAATTCTTTTAGAATTTAAAATAGTATTAAAATCCTGTGGAAAACTTCGCTTTTCATATGAAATATAAAGTGACGCCTTGAAAGAGTTTTACGTGAACAAATTAACGACATTAGATTTCACACAAGGGAAAACAAGAATGATATATATTCATTATGACAATATCTTGCCCATTCCTACCATATATAATTGGGGCAAGAAAATTGTTGAATAAATTTTATTTCCTTGGTTTTTGCCATTTTGAAATGATTTTTATACGAATTGAAACTCAAATATTTGAAAAGAAATTAGGGTTTTGTAGCAACAACGTTCGGTTAAATATTTTGATTTATATGAAGTGTCAGAAAATATTAAATTTTTTATTTTTTATTTTGTAATTACTGACCTTCGTAGACTAGTAGGTAGTTTACTAGACTCGTAGTACGGAGGTCCCAGGCTCGAATCCTGCCGCAGAACTCTGGCAGTTTGTGTTTGATAATTAAAGGGAGCGCACAACAAGCCTTCACTAGCTTAAGTGTATGTCGTATGACATGGGCTATCACACCCCTCCAATCAACCTAACCTAACCTATTTTGTAATTCCAAAAATTTTCGGCAGAGGCTGAATGTTCATCACCTCCGATTTCGCTAAGAATCATTACATCGGCATTGGTGTTCCATCTTAAAGGATATTTTATCGGCATCGGAGCATTAGGTACAGTGTCGAATGATAATTTATAATGCAGTCACTTTATGCTTTCAATTATCAGCACGGCAAATGGTACTTAATTACAAATATAATGATAAAATCAAGCAGTAAAGCTCCCTCAACCTCTGCTTTAAAACTTTTCCATTTGAGGGATGGAAGAAATCTGTTAATAAAAAAGGACATTATTAGCTGTACATTGTGCAGAAATTTCTTTTCTAACATTGTCAAAAGATACCAATACGAGGGTATGTAAGTGCGAATTTACTTCGGCTGGATTATTATTTTTATACGAACAAGACGATGATAGAAACGTTCAAGTGTCCTTTATGAATACACAACGCAACTCAAATCAAAATCCTCACAAATAATGATTTTTATATATTTCTACATAAAATACACGTATTAATGTTTGTATGTATGTATGTTTGTTTTTTTATATGAATGTTTGTATGTGTATGAGCACAGTTGAAAATTATTTTTCCTTTTAATTTGTTTTAAATCCATTTTCCGTTGTGTTAATGAGTTTGGAGTCTGAAATAAATTTTTCCTTTACGCGTCGAACCTTCTTTATATTTTTTTATTTATAATTAAACGAGTCTTAGTTGTTTATTCGAGAGGAGAAGTGGGGCAACACAACCAACTTATGCTAATATGTCAGACGTAGCAGAAGTTTAAATTTGACATGAGCATCCTTTATAAAGGACTAAAATTCTTTTGGCGCCATTTGAGTCATTTCATATAAGTGGTGGGGAGACGTGCTTCAGTATATCAGTGGAGACTTATTGCGTTTCTCTGTGATTGTCAGCTCTGACTGGTTACGTCGGTATTACCTTCTTGCATTGTGATGAATTGTTCCTCTAGGCTTTTTTGATTTCTAACTGCAGTTTCCAATATTTTGAGATTTCAGTGCCAATTCTTTGAAGAAAATTTTATTTTCTTTGCCTGGGATTTTATCATCTCGACTTATGACGTTTCTGAGTGCTGCGGGCCAGTTCCGTGTCATGGTCGAAGGACTTGCTTTTAACAAGATTCAACTGGCAATACGCTCATTCCGTCTCTTGGATATCAACCAGGCTTCTGATAATAAGCCCAGTAGCTGCCCCTCACTCTTCCTTTTAATCTGTCATCCATTTTGGATATCCTGGAAAGAAATAAACATTTTGAATGAAAAACTAAAATTGTTCTCTTCTTTTTCTGTCCATGCGTAATTTATTCATACCGAAGTTGTCGATTATTAAATTTAACACAAAAAAATCATTGGCTCCAGGACGCAGACTTTTTAATTTTCCTTATTTCCCCATTGGTTCCTCTAATTAAACAGTTCATTTTATAATAAAAATGATTTGTACATGTGTTTTCAAAACAGATCTTCACTTCAGCAAATTAAATGTCAAGTTTAAAACGTCCCTCCTCCAAAAATGTATCTAATTCCAAGACGTTTTTTATTTATTTATTCACGGTCGTATTAAAAACCCGTTGTTGGGGAAATTTTTTAAGTTTATGTTTTAAGACATTCATGTTGCATCTAAAAGTGCTGGATATTAGTAAAAGTTTATAATTTTTCCCATGTAATGAAAACTAATAATGAATTCTGCAATTGAATCAAAATGGGCAATAAAATTCATGAAAAATGCGTGACGGACACGCAATCAAAACAATATGAGAAACTCAATATTCGAATATTCTCTTTAATCGAATAAAAAATTTCTTGCGAATTCTATATATAAGTTTATTAAAATGCTTTATAAGCTACTAAGGCCTAAAATCTTCAATGTAAATAAAACAATTTATTCCATTTTTTCCCGACGTTTCGTCGATTTTTTGCCGACTTCTTCAGGGGGGGACTATTTAATACAATATTTGAAAATATTCGTTTTTATTCATAATACTTTTAGTGTTTTGATTTCTTATAAAAATTTATATGCTCCACTACGAGTATCATGATAGAAACCCTCAATTTTTTTAATAGTTTTTTCTACTTCAAAATAACAAATTACTTTTAAATATTTGACTACTCGCATGAAATCGTAATCGGTTTTATAATTCATGGTTTAAATATAATTTCTTAAAGTGTTTGTTAAATAATTTAGACATTAAGGCCGCAGTAACAATTATAGTAAAAAAACACCTTCATTCGTTTGTCGTGAATTAGACCAGAGTTTTAGTTGAGAGTCGAACCCACAACCTCCGCACTGCTAGAATTTAAAATTCTTCTTCTTAAATTCTTCTTTAAGTGGGATGAAAATATGGCAGCAGAAATATTCCATATGTTTCAAAAAACAGAGACGTAACAGTTATAAGATAAACGATAAAAAAATCAGATTTAACAATTATTACTGATACATTTACGTAATTGTTATAGTCAACCATTAATTAGTGCCTTACGAATGAAGAAATTACACTGTGCAAGATCGAAACTCAGTATCACACTAAAATAATTCTAGGTCCTGAAACATGATTTAACGAACTCTTTCGACGTAATATTGTATTGATCTTATGCATACAATGTGTTTCAAAAAGTTACCAACCTAATGTGTACCAAAATAAAAGACAGTAAGTAACGGTTAGACGTGTGCCACACATCTAATTACTATATAGGAAAAATTTTTTTATAGTTGAGTTAATGTATATATGTACGAACTTGGTGACAACAATAAACCATTGAAATTTTTGGAATTTTTTCATACATGATAACCAAAAAAAAAATTAATTTTTTTCTATAATGGTTATTTTTAACCAAAAAATTTTTTTGTTGATATAATGGTTATTTATAACCAAAATTTTTATTTTCTCAATTAATTAGTTACGGTAACCAATATAATATAAAAGTCACGATAATGGTTAAAAATTCCTAAATGCAGATAAAGGGCATTTTTGACTAAACTTTTTGCTCTGAAATAAAAATATAACAGTTATTTTCGGTCCCTGCTTAAAACAACATATCAAACCTCATTAAAAAAACTGTCAATGGACCGTTTAGCTTAAATAGACATTTAAATGTTTTTAAGTTTCGTAAATGTACTGAGAAACTGAATTTCGCATTTAAACAGAACTTAAATGATAAATTATATTATAATTTTGTTGCTCTTATTTTATTTAGCAACAAATATACGTGTACATATATAAACAGCTGGTGTCAGCTGATTTGTCAGGCCGTGATACAACATCATCTGACTTTTAAAGACGCAATGTGGAGAGTTTGGGAAGCCATATGAAAAGATCATGTCACCAAAAGCAAAATTTTGCTAATTTGGCTGATATATTTATTTAAAAAAATAAACAACAAACTAACTATAATATGTTGTTCGTTATAAGCGAAGTCTTCTATATTAAGTTTTAAAATATGTTCCAAATATTGTTGTGCACCCAGCAATTGCAGTGGTGTTTGTCATAGATTGTGAGTTTGCAAATTATTTCGAACTTTATAGCAAAAGTTTCAATTCGAATTCGTATAGAGTACAAGTTTCTAAACTGTTTTCAAATACGTGCAGAAGCTCTTTCCTGTGCTTTTAGTAGATCTTTAAACCGCTTTAAGCAGATGCAACTAATAACATTTAAAGAGTTTTATGGCGGCGTTTTTACAAAGAAATATACTGGGAAATATTTATGCTGAAAGCAAAGCTTTGTTGGGAAACGCCACTCACTGTAAGCCTGTGTTACCCAAACATATACTACGTTTATACGCACGCCTTATTTGCAAATAAAAAAGAAGAATGTTGCCGTATAACTTTTTTATTGTAACTTATTAGCTCACTTAACAAGTCGTGAATAACGACACTATTTGCAAATAAAAAGTAAGACGTTGCCACTTCATGAACGTTTTTTGTGTTTTACTTACCAAACAATCATATTTTCGTCACATGGCATCACTAATAATAACATAAGTTCTGTATGCAATTACCCGTATAAACAGTGAATTAGTTATTTACAAATAGTTCTATTTGCAAATAAGACGTGCGTATAAACGTGGTAATATACTACGTCATGAATACCCGATTTTGAGATAATGTTTTCATTGTCAGTTCCACATATTCTAATAATTAAATGATTTGAAACAATTGTAAAATCAACATTCATTCACCGAATTAATTATAAGCCGTAACTATTAGGGAAACCTCAATTGGTAGCTTTTGTTTTCATGTTTTAAGAACCAATAAAATTTCAAAATCTTTGGCAGAAAAAAATCGTTCCAGTGAATAAAAACGAAATATAATGCATTCGATTAGAAATTAATTGTTTGTGGCTGGAATCATACGCTGCCACATTTGATTAATTGAAAGAGATCTGAGCTTCAATTATTCATAAGCCACAAAATAAGAAAACACGTCAATAAAATGAAAAGGAAACAACACGTTTAAAGGAGGTGTGAGTAAAGAAGAAGTCAACGGAAACGAATTTATATAAAATACAATACAATTTAAAAAAAGTGTAAAAAAGCAATGACTACCAATAACAAATGTAAAAATAAACAACAAAATATTAAGGAAGAATATACACACATACATATACACATGTGTAATATAAAATTAAATGCATTTACCATTAATTTTAACAATTAATTTTTTTCATATCAAAATTAATGATTTGGAAGACAAGATGAATGAAATGATATATTTATGATAAATATGGACTTTTCCTTTTTTATATCGTAAAATCAAAACAATCAATACAACGCAATCCCAATCAATTAAATACTAATACATACTCATACAGTATTTTTGAGGGGCTTAAAAGCGAGTTATTTTTTATGCGAACAATTTTGATGTAAAATATTTTGTTCATACGAACATTAGACTTTTATAAAAATTTTACTTCTTTATGATTTTCGCACATGTTCAATCTCGTCCATTAAGAGTAAGTCCGAAATTCAGTCCGCATGTCGATTATAACGCCTCAAAATTGGCTTGCAGTTCCAAAATATTTTATAGTCTACCGATGAGTCCAACGTATAGAGTTGAAATATGTGACTGGAATATTGCAAGCAACTTAAGAGTTGTGGGTCTAAATTGGCGAATTATCTGGGCGACGTGCAACTTTTGTGAATGGATTTTCCTTGAATATCTCTTATTGAATTTTTTCCAATATTTAATATAGAGTGAAATTTTTTGATGGTATTCTGATAATAATAAGAAAAGTTTTTCTTTGCAAAAGCGATATTCGCCCAATTATTTTGGTTAAAGTTACAATTAAGTTTTGCTGATAAAAGTAATAATTTCCTTTCATATTTTCTGATCAATCGAAACTTATCAAAATCTGGGTGCAGGTGTGTGAAAGAAATATTCTGCCTAGAGAAAGTTATACATACGGAAACATATTCACATGATTCTTGTAGAATATATATTATAGAATTTTCTCTTTTCCTCAGCATCATATCAAAGACGATAACAGGCACGCCCTCATTTGAAAAAAAAAACTCGCGTAATCATACAGATCTAGATGTTTCACATGATCTGTTTTGGAAAATGTTTGCACTTTTTCAATAATTTTTTAAACTTTTTAAATACTCGTAACCTGTTAAAGGGATTTCCTGCACAAGGTGCATAAATATTGAACTTTACTATATAAAAATGCTGTTTGTTTAAAAAGACCTCGATACAATTTAATTAATAAATCAAAAGAAAGTCGAATAAACAACGGCAATGACTTCATTTGACAACATTGAATCATTCTGAATTATAGAGGGCACGCTCGGCTGGGCAAGACGGACACTCTTACTACTTTCCGGACACGACAGATGTAAAGTCAAGCACTGGCTGGTCTTATATATTTGTTAATTTAATATTTTCTCCGTTTTAATTTGTATAAAATAATTAGTTAAATCACTATAATGAAATAAAATTAAATTTCTTTATAAGATTTGAATTATTTTATAAAAAATTTAAATGCATTCATTGCCGCTAACCAAGTCATCAGTAAACTTTAGCCAAATCATGTGTAAGAAAACCAAAAAGACGCAAGTCGATAACAATTGTTTGTTGTGTTATGTTTCTACTCACTGTTTTTTAAAAATATTATACTTAGATAATTTGTAATTCACAAGTAGAAAAATAGAATTTATTTCCATGGAACTCTCATATAATATTTGTTTGTTTTTATGAGCTTGAATGCTTTCCCAACATGATTCGCCTAAAGAGTGCTGATGATTTGGCCATTGCCAATGAAATGCGGGCATTTCATTTGCCCATTTGCTCTCTACCGTGAGACAAATTGCAAATAAAGACAAATAATTAATATATTTTTAATACTTATTATTAGTTCAATTGTTCAATTTAAAACGAACAACACATGGAGAACAGTTCGTTTATTTTGGGAATAATTACACATGTATGTATGTGATTTTCATCATTTGTACATCATTGTTACATCAACTACATAAAAAAATTTCATTATTTTAAATAAAATTTAATAACCGTTAATTAATACAAATAAATGTACGAGTATCGATTGTTTCCTTCCGTGGCCATTTTACGGCACTCCGTCCAAAGAATATATGTACGGGTGTATGTGTATGCATATGTAGTTCCTAAAAGATTTATACACATACGTGCATACATGTGTACTCGTGCATGGATAACTATTTCCATATCAATTATTAAATTAGCATAGTTTCTTGCTCCCACCGATGCTGTCATCGCCCAGACATGACAGTGTTTCTTCTTGTTTTGTCTTATTTGTTTGTCCTCATTAGCAAAATTAATTATTGTTTATGTTAATTATGATCGCTTTTCAAATAGTTTCTAAAATGGATTTGTCTTATTGGGATCAATAATTATTGGCACCCTGCAATGATTTTTATAGTTCCAAAATAAAGAATGAACTTAATGTTTCGAGAAATGAGTGAAATAAATTTAAATTCAATTTAACATTTTAAATATATTTAATTTTTTGTTCGTGTTCTCGGTGCTTGTCGATAGTAAAAAGAACATTATTGTTATTTATTTATTTTATTTACGACTGAAAGAAACACAATAGTTGGTTTGGTGTCTCTTTCAGGTCATTCAACCAAAGGACAGTTGCCTCGAAAGTACCATTAATAGTTTCGTTTATGGGACAATTACATGTTATAATTATTTTTATTAGCAAATTTGCATACGAAGATTTAAACAAACGTAATACACACTTTCTAAACGCAGTGCGAGGGATAAAACGATGCCAAATGTACAACTTTTTATTGAAACTACAAATCTCAGCTCAAAGGGTGCTTTAAAACTGTAACAACGTAGTGTCGTTGTTATTATTTTCAAAACATTAACTTCTTAATTACTTAAACATAAGTTAAGTTTTGAATTACAAGGATGCTTGTACTCATTACCACGGAACGAAAAATAAAAGAACGCATCTAAAATGCACTTACGTACACTCACACATGCATGCACACAACGATATACCACATACACGTCAATGTAAACTGTTTAGAAACTTATTTATACATGAACACTTGGCACTTACAGTGGTGCATTGTGACCATCAAGTGCGATAATTTTTGATGTGTATTCCTGATTATCTGCAGAACTTCACCAGATGACCGAATATGTTTCAGGAGCATTGAAAAGCTTAAAAGAAATAACATAAATATACCCTCCAAACTCGAACGCCAAAAAGATGAATAATTCAATGTGAAATCAATAAGTTCTTGCAGAATTATGAAGCAAAACAGTTATTAAGCGAAGTCCATTCACATGATTATATTGTGGGCCTGGATTAGATACTCCAGTTTCGAGGAAGTCAGAATCGCCACGCATTCACTTTGACTTTATCCAACGCGATACTACGAAACTTATTCGTCTCATAACGCATCTGCTGTCACTGCAAAGTAAATATAAAAATGCGGTATATACCAGAAGTGGGCATAAGTGAAAATCTTGCTTAAAAGAAGGACATCTGCTGAAATTATCCATTTCCCTTTATCCGAACTCGTCTATACTCCAAAGGGGCAGTAAAACGAAATTTAAAAACTAAAATTTGCTCAATGCCAAAGTTCTCCCATTTAGAGAACTTCCACTTTCAATATTTATTTAATGATTTGACGTAGTGGTTTTGATGTTAAAAAAATTAAAATAAACAGGTTTAATTCTCGTACACATTTTTACAAAAAAGTCATTTTTGTTAGTAGAATATGACTTGACTTCACGCCCAAATTTCTTGCAAAATATTTATAAGAATTTTCCGTGGATTACGTTTTTGTTATACGACTTTTCAGGAAATAATTTGACCAACCCTAATGTACACGTATTGTATCATTATCAAATAGAATAAAAATGGATTTTTTTACACTCCAACTTGACATGCATCAGCAGAAAACCAGTTGGTGTCTTATCAAAAAGCTCATCTACTTAAGGAATTATACCAGGTTCCTTAGATTTCTTCTGATCATAGTTGATTCCTTACTTGGCTTTTATACTCTTTACATACTCATACTTACATAAACCAATAACAACCTGCTGCAAAGAAAAATACGCAAAAAGGCATGAGTATCTAGGCCACGGTCATTGCAACAATGATGGTTGCATCATTTGCATACTAATGCAATTTTACACAAAACATTTGACTAAATGCTTTTGACAGCCCTAAAACTAAGCGAATTAAGTGCCAGCATGTGAATATCACTAGTCTAAATAAGTACGGTGGAGCATAACTTATTCAGTTTTCAAAGATTAACAGAAATTTTTAAGTTTTGTTCCAACACATGGTTGTTCCTGAATAAAAATATATTTGATGTAATTGAAAAATATTTAGGAGACTTGGCATTTTTCAAACATATTTGAAGAATAAAACAAGAAGGTTTGGCTGGATTTTAGACTGAGAATGAAATAATAAATTCCAGTTAAAACGTTGAGTGTTGGAGGAAATAATAGGGATCCATGAATTTTCTACATGCGAACTTGAAACTACTTGAAGAAAAAGATAAAATTTACATATAATATGTATATTTAGGCTTTAATTTATTTAAAGACAACTAAAACTAAGTAGGAATGTAAAACCAATGAAGTTTTAATTATCTATAAAAATAGAATAGATTATGAATCTGAATGAGTTTAACTTCATGCTTATTTCTAAATTCATTTATGCGCAGAGAAATAAAAAAGATTTAAACTTTCTCCCATTAAATAACCAAAGGCTTATTTACCTCATATTAGCAGTAACATAATTTACATCTTTCAGTCACGAAGTTAATTTGGAAATTTCGAACCATTTTCTAGTCACGACACTTTTACATACCAAAATATTTGCAGTATTAGAATAAAAAAATCGTAAAAATAATTCTTTATACCTCATATATCAATATATTTACATATAAATGACTTTACAGATGACACTTTGTAATATACATACCAAGTGAAAAGAAATGGAAGCTGTTTATGAGGAACTAATTTGTCTCTTTATTGATTTCTTTCCTTTCATTGGAGTCATGTAATCGAAAGCTGGCAGTTCCTGTTAAGATGAATTATTCGATGGTTTTAGAGCAAAATATAATTCATCTACACGTGCTACGATATTTCGTTAATGGCGTTCCGAGTTTAATTAAAAATAAAAACATTTTTTTATCTTATAACAAGACACTCCTCTTACAGGGTACGTCACTTGTTGCGTAGTTCAGCATTTCTATTCGAATTTTCATGGTAACATCCGGCTGTGGTTATATCAATTCTATTGCAACACGGCAAAGAAATAATTTGAAGCAGCAATTGGATTCGATTTAAGTTTGAAAGTGACAAATGTTAAGCAATTTGTCATTAATTGTACCAATGAACTTCTTTCTCACTAATTTGCGGTCTACAGCTTCCTAACGATGAAGAATGTGAATCATTAAGAAAAGAAATATTTTTCCTTTTTTCGAAAAAAATTATATTTCGTTTCATCTTATTCAGAATCGTTCAAAAGCTGAGAACTTTAGGAATAAATTCCAATTCGTAACAATTTTGATAGACGCCCGAAAACTATATTTTGCTGAAAATCAAAACATTTCAAAAACAAACAGTCACTGCCTGTTTAAGCCTCGCTTTTACCTCACGTAAACGCCTCTCCTAATATGCCATTATAGCCACTTATGCAGACACATAAAACGTCTCAGTGTAAGTTCTTGCTGACTTTTTTTGTTTGTATTAAAATCAAGCCAAGAATATTACTGAGTATTTCTCTCCCCGTCAGTTGCTTACAAAGCCAAACATTATAATGAACAAGAGACACTCAATTGATGAAGATTATAATGAGTCTTTAACACCTTCACGATTTGTGTGCACTTTGAATCATTTGTCGCCTTCACGTACGTTTTACGCATAAATAAAATTCACAAGTACACTGTCAGTAATCGAACGTAGTGTAATTGTGAATATAAAAACTATTTTTTAGATTTACCTGCACAAGCATACAAAATAAAAGTAATATTTGTATGTGTTTAAAAAAAGTGAAGCGTGTTGAACGTTCATTTCTTAAAAATTAATTAACGCAAGAAGCCAACATTTAAACGTGGTTGTCATGTCAGCCCAGCTGTGCAAAGTGACCATCCAAACATTTAGTTCTGTAACAACATTCGCAAAGACAACGCGCAGGCGCAGGCGCAAACACAACACAACAATAAATAAAAATCAATGTTAAGTGCCTTGAAGTAACAGCAAAGCGATTTCAATAAAACTAAATGAACGGAATTGATTCCAGAGCAAACCAATACAAAAACAATTTGATAACAACTCGTTTGTTGTCGTTTGGCTTAGCAAAAACAACAAACGTTTCAGAATATTCAAAAGTAAGTCGGAAATTAAATTTGGCACAAGATCTTACTTAAGGAGCATCAGAACGTTACGGTTGCGCAAACTAAACGCAACTTCATCGCGGAGTAACTTTGCGAACAACTATTATAAAGAAAAGTGAACATAGATTATTAGTGTTAAATAAAAGGTTTAAATAAAAATATCCTTTTCAAATCATAAAAATAGAATATACCAGTACGAGTATGTAATTCCAAGCGAATAAAGTTTGATTTCTATTCCTAAATATGTATGTATGTAGTCCTATAAGAGTAAAAACATTCTCAAATAGAAGCTAAACAGTGAAAAGAAAAAGAAATACTTTGTTTAAAATGTTTTTTTCAAAGTCAAATATTTGAATATTTTATGTATTCTGAAGCCTCGGCCAGAACGAGTGAGTATGTAGTGTGTGAGTTTGTACAAAAATTGCAACTCGTGATTGGAATACTAATGACATTAGATTTGAATCATTTGTGGTCGAATATCGAAATAGCCATTCACCACCATATTCATTTGGCCACATACGAAACTGGTCTTTCAAATCAATCGATTAAATAGTGGCAACAATTACCTTTTCTCCACGTTTTCCGTAGATTTCACATTCATGGATGTACTCTAAAGAAGTTCCAATTTGTTCTTCTTAGAAAGTAGTTCATTTGAATATTTAGTGCAACATAATTTCGCACCGTTTGCGCATTGATTCACGTTTTTATTTGTAACATTTTTCTGTGATACTCTCTTGTTCCCAACTTTCTTTAATTATTATTATTATTTTTTTTTTTTTTTTTGAGACAGGGTAGGATCGATGTCACAACAAAAATTACTAAATTAATTCACGTTTCTGTTTTACCAAAATAAAAATGACTGAAAGTAAAAGTAACTACAATAAATAAAACCATATTTTATTATGTAAAACAAAATTAATAAACATTTATTGTAATTGTTCATAAAATATGCTTAAACGTGTTAAGTAATAACGAAATAAATTTTAAACCAAAGTTTAACCATCAAAGACTCATCGCTTTTGAGAAAAATTAAATTTTTCGAACAAAAAAGCTTTAGTTCGATCAATAATCCTGTTCAGTTTTAAATGTTCAACTCTATATTCGAAATGAAAATATTTAATTAATGTGACAAATTTCTTAACAGCACCCACCCACCCTCCATTTAGTTGCTCCAAATACAGCAATGGAAGTAAAAATGAAGACCATTCGAATGTTTTACAAAATAATTTTTAATCAAGACCAACATGTGGACAGTATCAAATGAGTTCATCTCATTTTGTTTACCGATCCGATCAATCGTGAACTTGGATTAATCATTATGTCGGTTAATAAAATATTTTTAGCTCCGACCAATATCGCCTCAATTAGTTTATTTTACACAAACTCAGCAAAAACACTTTAAAGCGTGTTCCCGTACTCTAAATTGAGGGCATTCGAAATTTTACAAGAATCCGAAATGGGAATGGTATTCAAACATCAGTTATTTCAAAAACAAACAACATCAGATCTATTCGTTTACTTTCTCAGTAAAAAATTGAACCGAGAGAGTGACGCTAAAATTTAAAAAACTATTATGCCGAATTCTTAAAAATGGAAAAAAGTAAATGAGCGCTTTACTAGTAACAATTTGTAGTTCAGATGTTTTAAATCTTTTTCGTGTGCTCGTGTTCCTAAATTTAGGCCTTTGGATAAGAGAAAACCGTTTGGATTCTTTGAATCGAAAATAGAATATGTGATAGTATTGAAAATAAATTAATGTACATCGTTTTGGAAGTGGGATATACTTGGTATACTGAGATTTTATCGGTGAGCCGATATTGTGAACATAATGTGTTTATCTTCAGCGGTTTTTTCTTTAAGCGGAATTTCTTTTAAGCGAAAAAAAATTAATCAAAAACAAAAGATAAAAGTTTTTGTATTCTTAAGGCCATGTCTAACTATTTTACGTAAAAGTACGATTCATTCAGAGGAAAATCTGATAGAATTCTGTCCCTTTCAAAAACAAATCGTAACGAAGTCTGCTGTCGATGCAAAAACATTTGTTTTGTTTTACATGTTTTCAGAAATATTCATAATTCTCGTTTGCTACAATAAACTTACATGTATACACATTTTAAAGAAGCCGACATGATCCTGAATACAACGACTTACTAAAATCTTTCTTTTCTAATAAACTTTCGTATTGAAATAAAAAATCCAAGAGTCTTTTGTTTCAACGTGAATTAAAAGTTTTGATCATTTTAGGTAAAAGTACCCTTTCTCACGTAGTCCTGACTGTTGAAATCAGTTAATGAACTTGCTTAAAGATCTTTACACTAACAAAAGTCGCACCAATAATGCTCTTGCATTTTTACTTCTAAGCCAAACCATTAAATTACCACGAACTTAACATTGAACTTAACAAACATATTATTCACACCATCATCACAAGGCGCGATAGCAAAGCTACCAAACCAGATTTTTCTTTGAAGTTCTAACGGAAGAACAACATTTCTGAACGTCAACTACTCGCAGCATTCCGACAACAAACCACAAAAAAAATCACTTAACGGCAATTCTGAGCGAAAAAGTAATTTGTGTAACAAACTGGCCAACAAAAGCCGACAACACTTAACTGATATTTAAATTTGTTAATATCTACTCCAATCACGCACACAAACATAGAGAAGCCATATAAAAAGAAAATTGAACGAGGAGCCACATACGAGTACATTCATACATCAAGCCAAGAGGGAATAAAATTATTCAGGATATTTTACCAATTTATCATTTGAAAAATTGTTATTTGTTGTGCGTTTAGCTGTCTATATGTGTCCGACGTTTCGTTGGGGCCAACCAAGTCATCAGTAGACTCCAGCCACAATTTTATATGAAAACTTTCAAATACAATATGATAATTCAGTCATATATTAATTCCACAAAATATACAACCTAAGCCTACTATTAGCAAGCCGTAAGACTAACACGATATGAACCTGCAGGTTGAAAGAAAAGTAAATCGATTTTTATCGAATATAAATTGTTTGTGGTGTTGTTTTTATTACAACTTTATCAGTCTACTCTGGTGACATATTTTGCAGGTTTCATACATGATTGAATTCTCGTATTGCATTTGCAAGTTCTTATACTCGTATATGCATACGAGGTTGAATGCTTCAAAACATACGTGTACTGGCTGCAGTCTAATGATGACTTGAATCAACGGCAACGAAATTTCGGCCAACAAAAATAAAGTTCCAAAAATTTTAATTAAATTTACTGAATGAACTGATTTACATACATACATACATACATTTAGAAAATTATTGATTAAGCCATTATTTGAAATTTACATTTGCAAAACTGAGCTACTAGATGCAATTTGCCATCCCTCTGCGATTACAGGTGGCGAAATATATAAATTATTATAAATTTTTATCGTTTTGAATTAAATAAACAAACATTTGAGGCCTCTGCAAAACTTCGGGAAACGCGTTCTGCTAAAATAGTAAATTGTTGACCATATCACAATCGATGAAAATTGAATAAAATTAGTCCGAAATTTTAATTAATAGATAAAGTCAAAGAAGCAAAATATGTCTGATTATTAAAAATAGTATGGGATGTATTGCGAAATTGTTGTATATTAAGCAATAATTCCGAATAAATTATAATTACAATGAGATACAAATATATCCCAGGGCAGTGGTGTTTCTCGAAAATGTATTCCTGGGTATTAAATTTCACACCTTAGAAATAATATTATGAAACATTATGTATAATAAAAACAAATGAAACTGTTCTACTTTATGAATATCGAGCACTTACGGAATAAGAAGATATAAAAATGCTTAGAAATTTTGGAAACCAGTTTCAAACTTCTTTAAACCAATTATTTTTCGTTAAATAAATTTGTTTTAATAATTTGTAGCGATTGAGATTAAATTTTGATTTACCTGCACAATTAAGCCTTGGGCACTTTTTGTGCAATTAAGTGAAAAATGCACGAATATGTACAAGATTAGAACTTGAGATTGGCCACATTTTGTGATTCTCAGATGGCTAAAGAATAAGCACCAAGTTTTCTCATTGAGTACATCCAAGTCCGATTAATTTTATGAAAATAATTTAGAACTGCCAGAAATACAAAATATATATGGAGGTAACCAAAGTCTACTTAAAAGACGATTTTGAAGATCATCCAAAACAAACAAAAAACAAGAGTTTTGTGCAGTTAAATCAAGATGCAGATAACATTGATATTTCCTTTGAAAGTGTATGTATATAAAGCGCGCTTAAGAAAGGAAATGGTATAAAAACACTAAATAGAGATTTTGTGCATTCAACTCAAAAGTGTTCCTAAAGGAAAGGCAGTATCCATTGACTTAAATAAATAAATAAATAAATCAAACCTACTATAAATTATTTCAAATCTCTACAATGCTAATCGAGTCTGGCAGTCCGGAAATAAAGTTTTAAACGTGTAAATATGCTCTAGCTCTTATCGCTTCTTATACACTTCTTTATTTCCCGGAAAGTAAATAAGTGTTATAAAAAATTGATTTAAAAATATTGATTTAAAAAACGGGATACGGCCTAAAAATGCTCTATACAGTCCATATTGGCTCCAGTCATTGTACAAAGTTTTCCACCATAATTTGCTTCGGTCCCATTATAGTTGTAAATGCAATTGTTATTAGAAACGTACGAGTACTTTAATGATAAAAACATTAATTATTAATATTAATTACCACTAAGTTGATTATTCACAAAGAATCTTTTGAACAAATCTTTGTCAACCGATAGACAAATTATCTTAATCGCAAGAGAATTGCAACTCACCAAATTTACCGTGTGGCATGTTCAAAATTCTCAGCCAATATTTAAATTTGTTTGTTTTTTTAGAGGAAACTTCAAAAAATTCCATTGAAAGTTCTTGTGTATCAATAAAGAAATATTGACACATTATATTGAGAATGAGTGTTAACGGTACCGAAATTCTATATAATTTCAATCAACTTTTATTTTTAACAACTTCACACGGTTGTCACCAGCAAAATAGAGATTTATTTATCACTTCTGGAGCGATTTAGCAAATGAAAGCAAATTCTTGTTAAAACGAAAATTATTTGAAAAAACCACTTGAATAAATTTATAACTCGTTGATTGCAAACATTTGAATGGTGTTGAGACTATTTGTTTCTTTTATAATTAATTAAATTTGATTTTTGCGTGGCTAATAGATCTATTGTTTTTTGCTTTTGCAATCTAAGGAGTTGTTGTTTCCTCTTTGGGAAAACAAAACCTTTATCAGAAGTAACTGACTGACGGGTGTCTTAATCTTTCATTTCCAATATCGATTTAAGTTTTATATGTACGTGTACATGAAAATTGAATTGTTCAAATGTCATGTATTGAATTTATTCAACTCTTTTCTCTTGATCTGGCGATCCATTTCGGGATTAATTGAAATACTCATTATATCGATTGTGTATTTCTTCGAATTGCAAAAATATAAATTACCCTTCTTCTTATATAAATAATTATTTATTAATTATATATATGACAGTCTCGGAATAAATAGCCACAAATTAAAATAAACACTTCATTAAATAATACCACGAATTTGATGTTGCATACTTCCTTGAATCGTCACCCCGTGGTATCGTAAATATAAAGCATACTCGTACATACATACTTATGTATGTATGTATGTAGATACATGTATGTACATGCGATGTATACATATACATACGCATATGTACATGTCATTGATACGACATGTGGAAGGTGTAGATGATTGTGTCAGGTGATTTGTCACATTATTAATGGAATGTTGGAGTAACGTATTAATATCCGCATGAAATAATCTCAAAAATATAACAAAACGCAAAATATATTTGGAGTAATCACAGTTTGCACATACCCTTAAGTATAACAATTTATTTTCAATAAACATCATTTTTGATTAGAAGATCTTAAAACTTTTTCTATCGCATATTCAATATATTTTTTATTTAGACAACTGAATTGATTGCCAAACCGTCTATCTAAATAATTATAATTATTTTTTAATATTGTTTTAATAACTCTAGAATGCCAAATACAATGTTATCATTTGAATTGGCTGTCCCTGCGATTTGACATTTATAATGTAAATATATAGAGAATTAGTCGCCAACAAGCCATGGATCGATACAAACTTTAAAAACGTGGACTTATTGTTGCTGCTTGTTTGACAAATTTTCAATTTGTTGTTTTAACGCAGCGTGAATTTCGCCGTAGTTTTCGCCTAGTTTTCGTCATGTTCCATGTGCTCGAACAATTAAGAGTTTGGATCTAAGGGCTTCTTAAAATCTCTGGATTACCACAACAAACTATTGTGAACCTTGCAGGTCTTGAAATCCAACATTAAATAAAATATCGCCAATTTGTGGACAAATGTTTTGCGAGCAACAATTCCAAATGCCATAAAACAAGCTCAATTTTTCATCAACTCGGGAAGGAGGTGGCCATATGATCGACAACATTTCTTCGAATTTTTCATTTAACAACATGGCAGCCAAGTTCAAATTATCACATTACTTTCGCGCCCGAGGAATCTGGAAAAAGGAATTTCGAATTGTTGACCAACTTTTTTTGTTTTCCACAATGTGGAAATTTTTCATTACTTTTAATTAATCTCGAGACCAAGATTTCAAAAAGTGGTAACTTCAGACATGTGCATTTATTTTGAAAATCGAAGCGAAATCAAGCTGTGATGTGGTTTTATGTTTCAATCGTGACGTGAAGTTGTCAATAAAAGAAATGCCTCAAAAATTATCGGATTTATTTGTACATATAAATACACGTACAATGTTCGTTCCATCTACGTCCGCAGGTTTCTTGTATTTTTTTTTCTTTTTTGCTGATTACGCATGCAATAACGAAATCTTTTTTTAATTTCTCTTATACACTTTCATTCATATCTAAATCCATATGTACGAGTATATATGTATGTATGTACACATGTGTACGTAAGCATGTGGGCGACATGGAAAGACTTGTTATCTTTCAAACGCCGAAAGTTGTAAACAAATTTGTAAATTAATACATATCGGAAAATTAATTATTCTAACGAATATTTAATAAGTTTTCATGCAAAATTAAGTTTTTATAAAATAAAAACCTTTTGGCAGTTCATTTGTATGGAGGTGCTCAGGAGAAGGGAGTATGGGACTGGTTTGAATTACGTAATTCAAATTTTTTTTTCATTGAGTTATTTTTGTTTGTTTCTTTGTATGAGATTCTTAAGCTCCGATAACATTGAGAAATATAGTACATACCATAGTCCCAAAACCCATTATTTAATTACAAACTGACAATCATTCGAAAGATTAAGTCTTCTGTCAACCATATAACGATGAAAAACACCGAAGGATATTAATATAAAGTGAATTTATATGTATTTAAAGCGATTCAATAAATTGGTCAAGAGATAAGCTTATTAATGTTGACATTAAATACAATAACATGGAAATAATAATTCTCATAGTTCTACAAGAGTTTTCTTGTGCGGGTACTTGCAGCAAACCAAACTGGCTTATAAATAACCCTGTCAGGCGAAACATTGTTGTTGTGAGGAACACAAATAAGCCAATAGCACACGTACACATAATGGATTTAATGTACTTAAAATGTTATTATGACCGGTGGTGCTTTTAATATTTTATAACTCTTAATTATTTAATTTTTTTCACAAGAATATTAGGTTTGAGGTCTTATACTTAATAGTTGTTACTGTGGTAGACTATCAGTTTGGATGTGTGAGTTCGGTTGCAACAATTTTAATTTTAAATCTCGTTTACAAGAAGTTTCTGTTTGGCGAACTGACTCCACAACGTATTTTATTGGATCGAGTAAATAAAAATGTCATATTGCAAATAAAAAATTACGAGTACTAGAATAGTTTCTGCCGGTAAATCGATTAAAGCTCAATTCATTTGTTGTATAACATACGTATCCTTAGAAACGATGATAAACATCCGCTCCTTATTCTACGTACCGTCAAGATTCTCAGAAACACGTTTTTGACACATGAACTAAAGATCAATTGAAAGAGAAATAGAAAATTCAAAGCAGAGAAGAGCAGTTTCTTTAAGCCACCATCCAACTACAGCAAAACTCGGTTATAACGAATTATCCGTTGCAACGAACTAATTCCAAGGATACCGACATTTTGCCTGCCAATTTCATATAAAATTCTCCCGTCATATCGAACTCGATTTAAACTAATCCTCATTTGTAACGAACGAAGTAAATTTATAATTTTTAACAATTTTGTGTAATAAAATTTTTTATTTCCATGTATAAAAATGTACTTGGCAACAAACATGTAGATGTACAAATGAGTTGAAAGTTGTTTTTCTTTAAACGAACTGTTTTTGCTGGTGACGCGGTGTTCGTTGTAGCCGAATTTTAATGTATTTAAGATCTTATACACTAGCCAAGCTTTTAAACTTGATTTTATTAAGAAAATGAGGAGACTCCAGCCTACAGATTCACAATATTTTATTATGACCAGAGTGAGCTTTGGCGATTCTATGCCGTGCCACATTTCTAAAATATTTTTATTTTAAAAGTACCAATTTTATGAGAAATTTTGTAAAAAAAGGGACCGTTTCATTTTGAAGGAAATGTATTTCATTAGAGTTTGATTAGACGAACACCATTACATTTAGATGTAACGCTGTAAAATAAGAATGATACACAGAAAGACAAAAATGTACACAGTGAGTTTTGAATTCTCTTAAAAAAATCATAACTAATGATTTATACATTATTATAAAAAGCATCTTAATATTGAAATTTATTATTTCCGGATATTCTCGCAAACTAATTGTTAAAACAATTAGAGTTTTTCCAAAATGTATTGTTTATTGCGGTTTAAGCTGTTCATATACCGACATTTCATTGGTCGCTACACCAAATCGTCAGTGAAGTTTAAACAGTTTAAAAACATTCAACCTCGGATGTTTATGCCATACAAATCAAATACAATATGAGAATTCAATATTGTATATGAATCCTTAGAATGCTTTTATACATAAAAACACAAAAAACAATTATACTCAACGTGAGTCTATTTCATTTTTCTTGCAACATGTATACAATTAAACACCCGTTGGTCGTTAATGATTGTATTCAATCAGGCAAAAATTAAAAATATAATCTTTATTTTAAATACTTAATATTGAAATTTATTATTTCGGGATATTCATATACAATACTGAATTCTCATACTGTATTTGATTCATAAACATCCGAGGTTGAATGTCTTCAAACTGCTTAAAGTTCACTGACGATTTGGTTTAGCGACCAATGAAATGTCGGTATATGAACAGCTAAAGCCACAACAAACAATGCATTTTACAAAAACTTCAGTTATAAAAAACATCGTTAGAATTGCAATAGAAGTTTTACTTAATGTTTTACAATCCTTCTATAAATGTATTGTAACGAATATATTCATTTTTATTTTGTGGTGTTATTCATTGTATCTTGAATATAAACTAATTGAACCAACAACAAGTACTTATAATTTAAATCTAAGCATTAAGATTAAAATTAATAATTAAACTAAGGAAAGGGAACGTTCATCGAAATAAATTAAGAAGCCCATACTTCATCTTTTAATCGGTTTGACTGTTTATTTATGCTTTTCAAATGCGGTAGTTAAGTCAATCTGACAGATAAAATTATTTGATTAATAATAGAAATATTTTGCATTTCCTTAAATTAATTTTTTATCACATTGAATACGTACACACAGGTAATTCTTTAAAAATGACAGCGTATCTAACGTAATTTAATAGGCCTTTGAGAACTTGAAGTTTAAATATAAAATCGAATAGCTTTTAATTTAGTACATCTTATATGGAATTAATTATAAAATTAATAAAACAAATAGGTGAAAGAAACAGCATAACTTGGTGCCTACTGTTTACATGCCACCGATCACTTTTTCAAGTTCACAATAGAACAAAAACAGTTACATGCAATATTTCATAAACTTTTCACATAAAAAAATATTTTAACGAAAATAATGCAAAACAGAACCTTTATTTTTATAAACAAAATAGTTGACAAGATTGCCGTAGTAGTCTGAGGGTCATAGGTTCAATTCCTACCATAGGCTCTGGTTATTTCTGCAGACAAGCCAAATAGCTTCGCACTTTGTGTTTGTTATTTAAAAATAGTTTTAAAAAGGGTATTATGAGTGCAAAATATGTTACATATTTGCACGCGTTATGTGCAGAATGTTCAGAAAAGAACATGTTCTTTTTTGCGTTATGGTTCTTTGTTTTTTATTTTAGAAAATAGCACAAAGATGGGGAAAATATGTGAAACATTTTTGTAAGAAAATAAAAAAACCATTAGTTGTACTGCTTTAAATACTATCGAAAAATTTATTGAAAAATATAACTTTAGCCAGCCACCTTGAATGTTTATTTAGCAGAATATTAGCGATGTAAGGAATGCATCAGTGCTTATTTTTATATTTATGCAATCATTTAATAACATTATTTACTCGCATTTAATTAATTAAGAGGACATTCACTTTTTATTAAGGGACGCAACACGCGTTCACACTTGCCCAAATGTATGCATTTTTCAATACGTGTGCAGGCGCTAAATGCGTGCTGTATGTGTACGAGTATATAAAATATGAAAATAAAAATATACACTCTTGTGTGTAAATCTATGTATATGTATGCATATAAGCAGTATAGGTGTGTATGTATATGTGTGTGCGGCTTAAATCGTCAAGAATGAAATGTTATTGTACGTTTTTCTTTAATGATCTTGTTAAGCGTTGATGATTTTTTCATTTATTTTTTTTATTTTTTATTTAAAATTAAAACTATCAATTTATTAATTGTTATGAAAAACCATACAACAAGAACCACAAAATACTCTAAAACACAAAAAAGCAAGTCACATTCTACTCGTTTATAAATTTCACAAACTCAAATGCGGCGCAACACATTTGCGGTAGGTCAGACCGAAGTACCGGTTTTCGCGCTGCACAACACCAATTCAACTAATATTTTTAGACGAGTATATGTACATATATCGACTAAGGAACGTACGTCAATGAAACTTGTTTGATCAAGTGATAAAATTGTTGCAGTTTCCTAAAAAAAATATAACAAGCTTTAAATTAATAAATTCGTATGCCACTCTTTCCCAAGACTCCTAAGAAATGTATTTTCGAAGCGACTTTAAGGAATTTAAAAATAATAATAAAGAAATTAATTTTTGTTTACATACGAGTATGTATGTATAGAAAACGCTAATATACCCAAAGAAGTAGGGGTTTCAACATAAACATATTTATGCAATTATTTTTAATGATTCGTCTACCTCAATGGTTCCATAGAATATTCCTGATTCGTTTCTTACGAGCTACACGTTCTTCATTAAGAGCGCATCTATTCCTAGTCGATCTAAAAGCGAATCGCACTACACATTACAGAGAGAATTCGTTCTTTAACTGCACAGTTCGTATGTGGAATAACCTGCCGATAGAGCTCTTTCCTGTCACTTTCACAAATACACCTTCCCATAATCTATCGTCCTAGTTCCAGCACAATGAATTACTGGTGTTTCATTAGTATTGGTCCATTAAAAAAAGTCGGAAAAAGCTTTAATATCTTTCTTACAAATCTTTGTCTTCATTTAAACCATAAACTAAACAAGGAATTGTTGACCGTGTTAGTAGAGTTTTTGACATTAAAATCCGTAACGAGTATATGATATTTGTGAAATGCATTTTTAGTCGCTTTAGTGTCAATTAAAATAATTTTTTCCCAATTTATGCTTTATGTGGCTTGTGGCAGTTTTTTCAAAGGACATTTCAACATCGAAGCTAGTTGCAAAGCTATAATATCATATTCTTATATTGTTGAAGATTTAGAAACTCCTCTAATTGCATGATCTTGCTGTTGAGACAAAATACTTTACATTAGTTGTTAAATAAACAGTAGTGGAAAAATTGCATCCCTGTGTATTCTACGAGCTTATTCTTACATAAAGTAAAACTCACTTTTTAATTTTAGAAAAAAACTTTCTTTAATAAATAATATTCGGTTCACACAAATATGCCAAACCCGGTTTCTAAGAAATGTCGAATATTCGATTACCCTAAATTGTATGTTCATAATAAATAAGAAGAAGTCGTATATGCCACCAAGACTGAAGAGGCGTGACCATTGTTTACATTATGATAGGCCTTCTATTTGTTAAACACAAAATTAAGCATGAAATGGGTTCAACACAACAGTTTTCATTTTATGTTCAATTCCAACGCTCTTTAAACGATAGTGCGATATCGCGTTGTGCAACTTCTTGTCAATTCAGTTGTGCGACAATCCAATAAGGAATCACATGCTTTAATGACCTTTATATTGCACACTTTAGGCAACATACAAACATTGCAACTAAATAAAAATATATGTTACTCGGACATACATACATACATCCATACGTATGGACACACGTATTTTAAATTGCAATTTATTTTCAATGCTTTTTAAATTTATGTCTCGTAATTTTAAAGCCGACGAATTCGAATTGAATAATTATTTATATCTTATTGGCCAAATAAAAAGTTTTTCGTTGCTATGAGCATATTTTATATTAAAAATGACAGATAAGCTAAAGGGCACTTTATCTCACCTTCAACTCTCAACGAAGGGTTGTTGCATTTGCAAAATGTCACTATAAAGTGACGTTAACTACAGTAACCTTGCAAAGGCACTTGTAATAATGGGCCAAAGTATATTAAAACTTTGAAATATAAACAAATTTGTTTCTTCAATTTCCACAATGATAAATTTTAAATATAATAGAAGTCTATATTGTATGAATTCAATAAATAAATTACACTTTCGGCTTTGCCAAATATTATACAATCTTCACCAACGTTTGATACTAAAATGTTAATGCATGTTTTTTTTTTTTTTTTGTTGCAAAGGTCTTACTGACACCTTCTAGTCTAAGATTTTTTACACATCTTAAGGGTGAAAAAGGGTGTCATACCGATATTTTAAAATTCGAAATTTTCAGAAAACTACTTTGCATATATGTGAAATAGGATGTCGAATTTTCAATCGAGAGCTTCGGAAGGTGGCGCAAAGTAGGCAAACTTTTGTTATTCATGTGTCAAAAAGTTTGTCAAAAATGGCAATACTTATATTTATTGTATGTGTGTGCAAGTGTAAATTGCAAGTCGCAGTAAATGACACTAGAGTAGTTGGGGTTGTAAAGCCGGAAGCCATGCTTCGACTTCAAGTTCGTTCAATGGTTTGGAGACTATTTTTAATATTTCGACTTTTTTTTAAGTCTATATAATATTAGATTTGCAAACGCGTATGTTTGCGTGGGCAAACATGCAGTCTTATGGGCGTTAAGTCAAATAGCCAGACAGACGGAAAACATTATGTCGACTGTTCTGTCCACAACGAACCAGAATATACTCCATAAAGTATACGTACTTTATGGAGTCGCAAATGAATATTGTAGATGTTACAAACGGAATGACAAACCTACTTATACACCTTCCACCTGTGGTGAAGGGTATAAAGTAAATCAATGTCTTAAAAACCCAACAAGACTATAATTAGTTTTTTTTTTAATGTTGCACACAGATTATACTATCCTTATTAATGTTGAGGCACATTAGAAGTTGCCACGAACATATTGGAAATCAAAAATGCAACTTTAAGTTCTTTGTATTTTACATTTTAACAATTAACTTTCTGGAACTCGACGAGCTGCTGACGAAAAATAATTTTGGAAACAACAGTAACAAGTGGGAGTGGCAGCGAATAAAATACGGGCAAACAATCATTAATTATTATATATAGATGTACATATGTATACTCGTATATGCATGTAATCTAATCGTTGGAAAATTCTTCATCTTTTCAGAATTTTACATACAAAAAATTGAAATTTTAATTAATTATCGGACTAAAATGTCATATTCACTCGCATTAAACGTAAGTAGTAAGAAAATAAAACTTCTATATGGTTACCCGTAAGATGTACTGCTTCATATTTGTATCTCTCATGTTAGAGTTTGTTGTGTGGTTTCTTGCTGCCCGTTATGGTCTATGGTCATGGTCGTTTAATGGATCCTCCTGCCCGCAATGCGATGTGGCGTTTCGGTTATCCTAACCCTGTAAATTATAATGATAATGAGTTGTTTTGTGGCGGTTATGCGGTGCAATGGGAGCAAAACCAAGGTAAATGTGGAGTTTGTGGCGATGCATACCACCTGAGAAGCCCACGACCACATGAAGCTGGTGGAGAATATGCCAAAGGAATTATATCAAGATATTTCACATCTGGTCAGGTAAATCATTATCAATATAACATTACAATTAATTTTTATATGAAAAAGACTACTTATTGAATAATTTTCCAAAATATCGACTCATAGAAGGAGCAGACATCGAATAAAATGTCATAAAAATGTAAAATTCGACGAAAACTGAGAAATCATAAAATCAAATATCAATTAATAATTTCTGCCACTTTGCCCTTGTTCTCTCTTTATATTCCACTCGTGGCATGTACGTACATACCGACGTACATGTATATATGTATGTCATTTCGCGATTTTAGTAATTTATATATCGTATTTGACATGCAATTCAGTAGATCACTTGTAATATTTCAGATCGTCGCTCTAATTGTAAACTTAATACAGACTATAAGAATGGGCTTTTAAAATCTATGACATGAAGTAAAATAGTATAAGGATGACTTTCGAAAGCCGGTGTTCTTTTGTTTATTTTTGTTCCGGTTTTTTATTTTTTGTTTTACGCGTATGTCTTCTCAGTTCATCGATTTTCTTTAGATTTTTTTATAAAAAAATTATCTTATGAGTCTATGTTGAACACATCGGAAAGCTAAAACGCTTTTTAAAGAGATCCAATTGAAAAAGAAATTAAAACAATTTTCTTTTGAGTAAAATAGGAAATTGATGTTGAGGTTGAGTTGACTGCAAATCATTATGGCCGTTTCGAAATGTTCCTGTGCCCGAATAACAATTTTCGCAAGGAAGCCAGCCAAGAGTGCTTTGATCGATATCCCCTTTACATATCGGGGAGTCGGGAGCATCGTTTCCTTATACCTCGCGATGCCAAAAAGAAGGATATATTCCGTTACAGAGTTCGGTTGCCACCATACCTTACCTGCACTCAATGCGTGTTGCAGTGGACTTATTACACGGCAAATATGTGGGGCACATGCGCAAATGGGACAGAAGCCGTAGGTTGTGGCAAAGCAGGTATTTGTCTTTAAAATATTCGCCTTCAAATTGAAAATTAACTGCTGACACGAAAAATTTATGTTTTAGAAACTTTTCGTAACTGTGCGGATATCGCAGTAATTTCAAATACCGGTGGTGGAGTGCCCCCGTTGTTTGTCAGCAACAAAAATCCATACCTATTGTACTACAGGGATCTCAGAGCCCCCGAAGACAAAAATGTTTTCCCATTGATTGTGAGGTAAGCTACAATTGACTTATTAAACTGTTTTCATAACCATTATTTATACATCAATTAATATTGCAAATATATTTTATCATCTATTATTTCTTTTTTGCTTTTTATAGAACTTCCTCAAGGCACTAATTAATGTATTAATGTTGTAGTTAATTTTAGAGCACTAAATCTTAAAAAGCTTTGCATTCTTTTAATTAGATGACACAAGGACTAAATATTTATATAACAGCTGCTGCATCACACAATAAGCGACATATATGTATATACACACACACATGCACAAGGCTACAAATGCTCTTCGCCAATCGCACTGTAAATTCCATTCATTCATAGATTTATTTGTATGTCTCATATTCATAAAACACACTTTGTAAATACGTGCAAGAGTACATATGTATGTACGAGTATATTGTGAACGTACCCTCTGAACGAACGCACACCTTTCAAATTTCGCTTTACACTATTCCATCTAATCATATTCTAATCGCGTGCTTGATACACTCAAACGACAATTTTCAATGCTTCAATCCTTCTTGTAATTTTTTAGAAAAAGTTATAATTAATACTTTTTTTATCAAATTAGATTTTTAATTGATGCACAAAAGTGTAACATTTTTACACGTGCACGACGCCCGCTCACTTGCCCGACCAACGGCCTAACTCCAAAATATTTAATAATGTTAATAGTGGGCCTTAAACGTCACATCTTTCTTTATCCTGAGTAAAAAAATCATATAAATATTTTATCGGCACATCTCTTGAGAGAAGATTGATTATTATTTAATTTATCCATTGAGTTGTGTTTAATTTAATAACTTTGAATTCATTTTCAGTAGTTTTTTGAGTTATGGCGTTGTTTGAGCAAATGAGCAAAGAGTCATTTCGCATTTCTCCAAGTTTGTGCTTTTAAAAGAACAATGAATTCGAAAGGATTTTCCATCATTTCATATCAAATTTGGTGTGTAAACAGACCGGTTTCAGAATGTAGGAACAAGAGCACTGAAGATGGCACAAGCCGAAATCTGTCTGTTTATAAGCCAAATTGGACGTGGGATTGGATTACGGAAGATCATTCCAAATTCAAGCAAACACCATCCGAAGAAAAACACATTAAATTCTACCATTACTAATTCCTTTATATTTATGTATGTACATAAATATATAATCCCTAATGGCGTTTTTTTCTTAAATATTAAATATCCTTAGAACTTCATTTACACTCACACGGAAAATGAATAGTACATGTACTATAAATTTATATATTTACTTATGATATATGCTATGTATACATACATATGTATATATAGCACCTGACAATTAAGTTGGATTAATTATTCATGAACGTTTCGAATTATTTTCTCCTTCAGCGCCCCGTTTTCAATTCAATTTTCCGTGGTATTGAAAAAGTATTAGTATTGACTACTTTCATATGTACTCGTACAAGCGTACATACATAGATATGTATATATACTTGCATATGTACTCATTATATACTACCGAGTATGTGATGGAAATCGATCGATTTGAACTAGAACTTGAAAATGTTAAAAACCATTTTTTGAAACAGCCGGAAGTTCGATTTTTTTCTTTTTTAATTCAGGACATATGACGGAATGGAAACAATGAGCATAAAAGAATCCTATGATGAAGTCTGTAAGATATTTATGAAATTTTAAATTAACGAAAGTAATTAATACATCAGAAACATTTTTCGATTTTAAATCGTATTAATTTCCATCATAAACATAGAATCGTATGATTATACAGATGTATTTGGTAGCGTATATTATTTTATGGCGTTTTCTTTTCTGAGAACAGTGTAAAACTTTGTAATCTAAATCTATTTGCCGCTCTTATTTGCAGATTTAAATAAGTTTTGCTAAAATCTTTTCTTCTCCTTTCACACTTTTTTAGAAACGAAAACGTCATTATTTTCCTGCTTGGGTCAAAAAGTTGTAATTTCTATCAATAGAAATGTATCTAATTAGATTTCAATAAATGAAATTATTTTTTTGCACAAAATCACATGTTAAGTTTTTTAATGAATAAATAATTCATAATTTACACAAGTATTTAGTATATGGTGCAGACAAATCCAACAACAAAAACAATATGACAACAACGATATGTATACATGTACATACTTAGATCGAATACAAGTTCAATCAAATAATCACTTATTTAATATTTTAACATTTTATTATTTATTGTTGGCTTAGCTGAGTATATGCCTGCATTTCATTGGCGCTAATCAAATCATCAGTACCCTTTTAGCCAAATCATAATTGAAAAGCATTCAACCTCGTATACTTATGCCACAGACTACAAATACTATATATATTTTTTTTTTTTTTTTTTTTTTTTTTTTTGGGAAGGGTAGGAAAAAATGCGTTACGCATCTAACGAGAATCGTCATTCATCGTCGTATGCCGGACTCCTAAAAAGTTTACCGGCTAAAAACCCCCCTTATATCTCTTGGGATATGTTTACCACCTCGGTACCGCTCTCGCATTGCTTCAAGGTGGATCCCTTTTTTCTGTTCTCAGAACATACATATCTGCTGTGCCTGCGTCCAGGCCCCCGTTTTTTGTTACCCCTTTGGGTCTATCTTTTTATAATAAGTTAAAGTGTACTGATGATTTGGTTAACGCCAGCGAAATGCCCGCATATACTCAGACAACCCAACTACCGTGTTGTGCACATTAAGTGCGCTACACCTAAAATGACTTTTTTCTTTGGAGTGCCTGAGGCATATAAAATGTTATTAATCTTTTCTGACACTAAACCTTTTGTGATACAGCGGCCCCAAATGTACTGAAATTTATCACTGAAAATCTAACTCTTTTTAGTATCCACAGCACAAAAATATAAATTTTTGGCTAAAATTACTTTTTAGCAGCTGGTATCCATCGCGTTTCTCTCGCAGAAGAAAAAAATTTGCAAATAATTTTTTTTTTTTTTGAAATTCTAAGGCAATAAAGAATAAGTGCTCAAGACGTCTAAAGCTCAAAACAATTTAATAGCACCGTTAAGACTTGCCACTTCAAACGAACACAGTGCAATAATTTCTGCTTATTTTTTGTTTTTGATGCACAATTTCATTTGGAACCATTAATCAGGATAGTTCGTGCGTGATATGTAGAAAAATTTATTAAATAGAAGCCTACAGAACGTGTATAACATCCTGTATTAAGGAGCTTAAGCTTTAAAATTCAAAAATATTCTCTTGTAAAAGTACAAAATCAGACTTAAGCCTTAAAAGGGCTTTTGTTTCGTTCTAATTATTTTAATTTCATTTCGTGCTTTTAAATTTTATTGTGATCAAAGTAAATTTTATAATTGTACTATATTAACGATTTAACGGTACGACAGGACGTAAAATGTGAAAAAATATTCATCTTCATATACATACGTACATACATACATACAGATATACATGCATACAGATGTACACACATACAGAAATACATACATACAGACATGCATACTCGCATACTCGTAATGCCGATATTACGGGAATGTTTATTTCCAACCCATCATGTAAATATTTTCTTCTAATTTTTACTGCGTATGGCGTCACACTCCGATGCTTCAGCGAAAGCACAAGTAGCGCATTTTATAGCAGACCGTTTATTCCAGAATGTATATTTTGAAATGTTAAATAGATTGTCTTAAGAACTCAAATTAAAAAGAACAACGAACAACGCCTAGAACAACCCCATTGCATAAATTTGGATTTTATATACTGCAAGCCCACTGAGGAATTCGAAACAGTGTAGTAAAGTAGGATTCCATATGATAATTGCACACTTTTTTGTAAGTTAAATGGTTTATTAAACTTCGGAAAGCCTGGACAACGTCTGGTACAAACAATTTGTAATATATGAAACCGCACTCCGCCCACATTCGTCGTACGAATGTTGATAAAATGTACGTTAAAAGAAATTTTAATATTCAGACCCAATGTGGCTGATTAAGTCTTATTACGGGTGCCGCTATCGTACTGCGATAGCAGACAAACAGTTCCATTCTACGTTGCAGGTGGAAGCGCAAACGTAAACATTATTCTACGACAGCAACACCCGTGGTAGGACCAAATACAATTTCGAATTTCACAAAAATATACCCACTGTATGTACACAGACTTTTGTTTCGGATTCGAAGCCGATAAATTTTTGTAGGAAATGCCAGTGCAAATTTGAAAGTTCTGTTTGCAAAAGGAAAGATATTACTGAAGTTAAATTGTTTACGAAGTAGTCCGAACTTAATTTAACCGCTGTAATTTCTTTGAATTTATTATGAAAATGGAAACGAATAAATTTATAGATTAAATACAGCCACATTTCAGCACCCTGCATCGGGATATGTTAGAGCCATAATAAATACTAAGAATACCGACATTTGCACAATCCCAACTAAAATTGTTTTGAGGAATGAGTTCTTCGGATAATAATTGTAACCGACTGGCATTGGAGTCACACGACGTTTTAGACGTCTGCGTTGTTTGCGTCGAGCCACTGGCTCCAATATAGTCGGTGTGTTGAACATTTCATTGGCAGTGTCACATCCAGATTCCAAAGTGAATAAGTTCATGCTCTCAGATTCCTTCTGATCGAGTAAAAAATCTTCATAGTTTTCCAATGTCTCTCGATCTGTTTCATTCCAAAAGTTAGTGTCTCCACCTTCGCGAAAAGCTTGTTTTACTGGAAACTGATATTTTTCGTACTGATCCTGCTTCGTGGACAAATGACGGGGAACGTTGGAGTGCTTCCTAAATTCATTGTAGAAAAAAACTGGATCTTGGTCCAATACATTGAATGCGATCTGAGAGTTTTTTGGCTTCACATGTCGCAGCAGCTCATTTGGAGTTTCCTTAAGTTTTTCAAATGATGTTCTTATCAACTGTTCGTTTTCTGACTTTCCCGGAATATAGAATGGACGATTTTGTTCCCGCTTAAGCTCAACAATTGTTTTCTGGGCCATGAAAAACTCATTAACTATTCCCACACACTGGCGAATGCCAATCAGATGAACAGCCACTTGTGCATAGTGTTTTGCAGTTAAATCGTACATTGTGTGCCTAAGCTTGACCATTACGGGAGGACCGATTTGGGCTGCTATCATCGAATTCATAGTCAGTCCGATCGATACCTGCGACATTGCATTACATCTGGTTCTATGAGATGCCGTACTTTGAAGTGTGGCCTCCAATTTTTCACCCAAAGCCCTTAATATTGCAATTTCCTTATCTAAAGATGGGACATTTTTGAATATAACATCGACTTCGAATTTTTGGGTTTGCTTGTTATGGCCAGGATAGTTTATAATTTTATTTGATGGTTCTTTCGATTCGAACTCCTCACTTCGCTGCAAACTGACGGAAGACTCTAATTTATCCAGAGCTTTCTTAACGGCAAATTCCTGCATTAAAATGTTTTGCAACTGCGTCTTCAGAATATCCTTAAGAATTTTGGGGTTCTTTTCTAAACTTTCACATCTGCTATCGGACTTAATAGCATCCTTCACAAGCTCAATGTCCTCCAACGCCACTGACTTCTTACGCCGTAAAAATTCACGAAAATTGTTCAGAGTTCTTATACGAGGTTTGCTCTCGTCTTCAGAGCACGATGTCAGCAGTGGGGCCAAAGTATACACTTCATCTGAGTCCTCCGAAGATTCGTTGACTTTTTGAGCGTTGAAGCGCAAAGATTCATTTGAAAGTTTGAAAAAATCAACTGCACTCTCCGATGAAAATTTTGAGTTTTCACTTAAGCTACGGGATGTAATGATTTCGTCATCGGGTAGGGCATGCAAAAATCTTCGACTATTAAAGTCATGCAGACCAGTTGATTTTTTTGCCAAGATTCTATGGGGCGAATTGGAGGGCTTATTGATTGAACGGGAAGCTGGCAGCAATGATTTTCGTGTCGGTTGTCTAGGCGATTGCCTAAGCGGTTGATAGCGTTGAAACGTTTTAGCGGCAAGATGTGGGCGCGATCTTCCTGTTACCACAACATTCTCAGTGCTGCATACTTTTTTTATTCTGCTCAAACGATCCCAGACCGTTTCCTTCTTGTTGATCAAACGTTTTTCTAAAAGAGATACACACACATACACACAACATACATATATATGAGTACATACAGCTTCAATAATTTAATTTTTATAATTTTTAAATTTGGGGACTAACCTGTGGCCAAGTTGTTTATTTTTTTCCGCAATTTAATATTTTCATTTTCCTTCTCGACTTTTATGGATTGATGATGGGCTTTGGACTGGTTATACATGTTCTTATTTTGTACCACGTTTCAATTTTTGTTTATGAATCCATTTACATACGTACATATGTAAGAATGTATGTAATATTGAAGTTACACTGAATTCCGCAACTTTTTCGAACAATTAAAAATATTATTTCAAATAATGACAATTCAATCAAACTGACAAAAACACTTTTACATAAAATCAGTAGACATTCTTCTAAAGTACGATATTTCCGTTTGTCTTTTTGTTTCACACTCTAATTACAGGGATCAAAAATGTATTGCATCTGAAGCCTTCCGCAGTTTGCCTGGAATGGATCAATGGTGTGAAACGAATTGCCTACGTTACCCGCCAAATTGTCCACAAACAGCATGTCATTGCCCGTAAGTACATTTTTAATACTTACAAACCAAACAAATCGCATGAACATATTGAATTTATTTTACTCCTTTATACAGAAATGAGTGCGTCGCAGTTGGTGAGCTGGAGGGGAAAGAGGGTGCTGATACTTATTGCATGGATGCCTGCCTAAACTATGGATCTGAGTGTCCAACTGACAAATGTCGCTGCTTTTAACTCGTCCTCCCAACCAGTCAGTCTATTATCTTTAAAAGAAATTTTAAGGACATAAGCCATTTTAATTATAAATTGTAGTTGTGCTTCTTGGAACTCTGATAACGAACAGTACATTTTAAGTATTCAAATAAATTCAAGTTGGGAGTTCCTAAGTCCCACTGCCTCATTATTCGACATGAAGTGTTCATATCTATCTATCCTTTGTAAAAATCTTCCTATATATTGTAAGTCAGAATAAAATTATAAAAGTGGATCTAAATCTCGTAAATTAGATTGTATTTGGTTTGAAATACAATAGTTCCCCAAGAACAATTTTTTTAAGTGAAGTCAGGCATGGAAAATATTCGACAAAGCAACCGTAACCACAGATCAAAATAATCTCTTCCGTTAAACAAAATGCATCTGGTTGGCCGAGCTTTACTCAGAGTTCGTGATTTTTTACTTTTATTGAGGACATACTTCCGCCATTGTGTTTAGAGTGATTCCATTTTATGCTGATATTTCTTCTCAGAAAATCCTTTCAATTGCTACCCATATCATTGGGGTGCACAAAATTAATGATCCGCTCATTGTCTATTGCGTGGTGTTGGGTATAAAATTTGGTTATATGTATGACTAATGTACATATGTATGTAGGTATATATGTATGTATAATTATATGCAAAAGTCTATTGATGTTAAAAGTCTTGTTTGTTTTCAATATAAATGTTTGAAGGAAAAGTTTACTATGAATTTACTGTCTGTAGGTCTAATTAAAGACGTTTTAATTCTACAAATTGAACGTATGTATGTACAAAACGTTTAAGAAATTATATAAATTTCATGTCAGTGTATTAAGGAAGGGGTTAGCCAACGCACTCACCAGGTGGACAGTCACCTGCTGTCAAACGTCTATTGATTTTTAAGCTGTTTGTCTTTGCAATTGTAGTTGTTGACGAAGTGCGACCACCTTGTAAAATTAATGCGCCTTGATACATACGAATAGTGTACATACATACGTACATAAGTATATCCGTTTGTAATAAAGCTGATATACATACAATACATATGAATTAAAAACTAAATAAAAATATTTCACATACGCATATTTCACATACGCTTATTTTGTGAAATATTTGCTTGCCTGACTCTAACGCTACGAAGAAGAAAGAATTCCCGATTAACGATATCGCATTTATTTTATTGAAACCAAACTCAATAATTATAACAGTCTTTTATTGATGGTGCAACAAGGCGTGTCTTTTTGTCGTCAATCCTTTAATGCAACATACGCGTATCTTAAAATTCAAAATTGTTTAGTTAGTGATGAAAAAGAACTCTTTAATAGCCCTTATTGTGATTGTCGACGTCGACGTCACACCAAGTCGAAATCAATATATTGGCAGTTCTGGGATCGTTATCGAGAACTATTAAATATTATTGATAGGATATTACTACTGTTAAGGCTTTTAAAGTTACAATTGACCATCAATATTAGTTAATTATTGCCTACAACGAGTTCAGAACAGCTGTCTCTTGAATGTCTTTTTTATATGTAGGAAAGAAACCAGAATCATATCTGGAGCTAAGCCGAGTTTATATCAAAAAGTTTTGATGTGGAAACTACAGTTTTAACGACTTCAATCGCATTTTTCGCCAGATTTATTGTTTTTTGAGATATGACCATGTTGCACAAAAGGAGCGATATGATATTTTTGTTATTTTGAATTTGGAGGACATGCAGTAGGGGGCACATTTGAATAAAACAAATTTTTGAGAAATCCTGACAAAAACATACTGTCGAACTTTTAGCCGCGGCCGACATACTTTTATGTTGTAGAGAAGGCCGTAAAACCATTTGATGCAACCATTTCCTTACGTACGAATTTGTAGGAATATATCACATCTACTTCATCACGCAGTCTTCACAACTATTGGGAGAATAAGGAGAATTGCATGCCGTGATTTCAGTTGCGTTATTGAAGACAAGTCGTTGTAGGAAAAGAAGCTAAATGATGTTGCGAGTATCTTGTGAACAACACTGGGTTTTATAGGAAATCGTTAAATGTGAGAAAAAAGTGCTGGCAGTAACAATTCGTTATAGGGAATTTCGAATGCTTCTGCAAACCCTTCAATAGATACAAACCCTGCTCGATAGTTGATTGAAGAGACTTAGGCGAAAATTCCGGATCATGTACTTAAGATTTATTTATTTTTTGTACGTATATCTTTTCGTTTAGTGCGAAAGTGAAATTTAAAAACTAAATGAAAATGTCATGGGATTTGGCATCATTTCGGAAGATGGGATTAAATAAGAATGAAAAATAATAAAAGGAAATCTTACTGCCTGTTTCCATGAAACACAAAATCAATTTCGTCCGCAAATTCATGTTGAAATAAAATACAAATACGAGTATTATACGAAAATTCGTTTTTGATTTCAATATAAATCAGCGGAGGAGATTTTATTTTGATTTTATTAAGACAGGCAGTTTACAAATATTTTAAAAGAAAGAGTTGTTTATGTTTTCCTTAAGTTTTAATGATACACAAGCGGTATTGTTTATTCATCAATTTACTTATTCTCATGTTCAAAAATTCGACGTATTTTTCCAACGCTAAATTCATGCTTGTCTCCTTTGGCCTTCGCTGTACACGTCCCAGTAAAATTGTCCTTTTCGATTGGGGTCGTGACTTGATTTAAAGTTTCTGAAAAATAATTACTAAGCTCTTGGTCCACAAACCTAAAGCGATACTCAGAGTTGTTCCATCTCTCGTTGACTAACGAGTCATGTCTTTTGCAAATGACATTGCTTTTTGGTGATTTGACTTCATTTGAGACTGGATTGGTTTTGTTGGAATGGCCGGCCCGGCACATGTTTTTATCTGGTTGTTTCCGTCTAAAGTGGGTCTGTACATAAGCAACCAATTTCTTCCAGCGCATCTTTGCTTTATCCGCACTAGCGTTTCTAGTTGGGTAACAGGACGAAATGGTGTTAAAGGTTTTTTCACTGCTTTCGGTATCAGCGGCAAGATCTATGAAGGGAACGTTTTCACTAAGGGCCAATGTCGAAGCCACCTGATTATTGCTTCTATCTATCTGGAAATCAATGAAGTCATTTGTTTTGGGTGGCGAGTTCTTTTTTGTATGCATCGCTTTCGTTATCGTTATCGTTTTTGTTTTCGTTTTCTTATTGATCTTGAGGGAGTTCGTGTTGTTACTCTCTGGTCCCATTTGCTCCTTTTTCAAATCCGTCTCAATTATAGGTTTGGTCTCTTTATTTCGATTAATCTTGTTTCCAAACTCCTTGCGAAGTTTCGCTAATTTTATGTTTTGCATATTCCGATCAGAAATTTCATTACCATATTTTATACGTTTTGGAAGTGATGATTCGACCTTTTCAACCTTTTCAACCTTTTCGACTCTTTTCTTCATGAGTTGCGGTTTAGTTATTTTTATTGTTGCGTCAGAGTCAATGTACCCCAGGTTACGCAAGGAAAAATATTTACCTAGTTTTCTAGCTTCTTTGATATTTTCCAAACGCATATTTTCTACGTTCTGAAGGACTTGATTTGAACTATTTCGGGATTTCTTCGAATCGCGTTTCTGTATCTCTTCAATCTCCCTCCTTAATTTTGTCAAACGAACCTCTCGCATTCTCATTTCAATTTTACGCTCGTCTAGTACTTCTGTACGCTCGTATTCTTCCTTAAGCTTCTGCAGTTGCCCATTTCGTTTACTCTTCTCGAGCATACGTCGGAAGTATGGCGTCGATTTTATTTGATATGACATTTGAACGGACTAATTCAACCAATATGCAATTGTTTTGATAAATACACCTCAATAATTTTGTTCTTAAGCCCTACCGCTCCTCTAATTTGCCAATATTAACAGTTTTTTTTCCAGATTTTTTGTTTAATTATGAAAACTTTTCCAAATAATGCACATAAAAATTTGATAAATTTTTAACAAATAAAAAAAAAGCTGAGACAAGAAATTTATTTTTATTTTTATATGTATGGGCTTCTGAAGTAAGCAAATTTTAAAAGTATGTACAAGTGTGTATGTAAGTGTGTATGTATGTACATAAGTATGTATATGAAAAGCCACCTTAACGAAGTATGAATGTGTGCATGTATGCGTGTATGTATATCCTCAGGAGAACTTAATTTAATGCAGGATTAATCGAATTTAGTTGTATTTAATTTGCTGATAATGAGTCAACTGCACATTCGATACTGATGGTCACGTCAATCTACTGGTTTTACCGACAGTTTCATTATAGTTAATGCAGAAGACTTCCAACAAGCGAAATGTCAAACGTTCGAAATGTGATTGTTTTATTTTTTAATATTAAACTTTATTCGCAATAGACGGAGGCTTGAGATTAAAATTAGAATTCTAACATGCACAGGTACACACATACAAAGATTATTTGAGTGAAAAATATGAACGACATTTTCAACGCTTTTCAATTCCTAGAAAGTCAAGTTGAAAATTTATGATTAAAAATATGAACTAGTTCTATAGATCTATGAAACTTGCCTTAATATTTTTTAATAAAAAAATATTTATTTCTTTAAATTCACATGAAGGAATTTTTTTCCATTCAATTAGTGGAAAAATTACTTTCACATAAATAAAAAGATTCCAGAAATGAATGAAGTCTACTTTTTTCACTTGAGAGAAGTTACACTCAGGCAATTAATGCTTTTACTTAGTAACGCCTCAAGTAAGTAGTAAAATTTACTACTTACTTAAGATGTTACTTCTATGTAAAAGGGGTATGGCAGAGAGGGAGAGAGAAGCGAGATATAGAGCTTAATTGCTGTTTTACAACTCAACTATTCCGCGTTGTTTACTATTAAGAGACGCATTAAGTCTCTTAAGCTGTATATTTGAGGGGTATAGATGCAAAGGCTGCAATCTCCACTTTTTTCACAAACGTAACTAGTGATACCTTCTAGTTGTATTTATTTAATGAATGCTTCCGACTAGTGAATATGACATTACCAAATACACAAAACTAAAAAAAATAAAAAATTTAAAAATTAATTCGCTGAAGATTAAGGACGTTAGTAATTTAATAAAAAAACACTTTGGAGAGCACTGGCAGAATGATGAAAGTCTTAAAGTTTATGCAGACATTGTTAACAACTCACAAGATCAAATCGTTGCAGAAAATGACACCCAAAAAGAGGAATACTGCACTGAATTCATAAAAGAACCGCCATTATAAAAAATTTGATGTAATAACAATTTAATTTCTTTCCTTAAAAGTCTAAATAGTTTGAATTAAACCCTTGTTGAGTTTTATTTAAGAATTTTTTAACTACTGATTTTTTAAAAACTTTGCCCATGTTATAATAAAAAATCTTGAAATAAAAACAAAACTGTATTATATATCTCAGATCAAATCAAACAATACAAAATCCATATTCGATTAATTGATGTTGAATTAACAACGTCCATTTGATTAGAGCAAACACAGCAATATCCAATTTTGTTATTATAATTGGCAGCAAACCGCCATATTGATTTAGTTCAAACTGGCGGCATATCTTCATCATATTCTTATTTACTGAATAGCAAAACATACAATAAATATATATGAATATACTTTGAGCTACAGGTTTTTGCTATTTGTTACGAAAACTATAAATGTGGAGATTGCAGCCCTTGCATCTATACCCCTCATTTAATCATTTCTATGAGCTCTTTTTACTGGGATATATTATTTATTTATGTGTTTTAGAAATAAAATGAAAATTTACACACATGATTCGAGTGCTTTTTATAAATGATTTGAAAACAAATTTTTTCCACAAAATGGAACATTTCTAAAACATACGCTCGTATACTATATGACAACACTGGTTCCACCCAAAAAGTTTTGTTCTCGGCTGAAGATGAGAAATCGTAAAACAAACTTTCTTTCTAATGTCATTAACCGGACGGATAAAATTTTACAGTTATGATTAGAAGAAAAGCCATTGTTAGTCTACGGACGTATGAAAAAATGTTTTACTTCAGGTTTAAGTTCAAATTCGTTAACAAACACTCAAATTCCCAGTCGAAATTTCGGGAAAGAGAACAAACTTCGCGTGATAAGGGTGAATAGTGGTTTTAATTAAATAAAAAAAAAATGTTTTTTTAGGCAATGGTGATGTGGCATGTCGAGTGAGGAAGAGAAGTCTATTCCAAAATAGTTGTATTCTCTAAACTGTTGTTTCCTAATTAAGATTAGAATTTTGCTTATTTTCTTGGTGCAATTTTTCTATAATTGGGGTTCTTATTTTGTCAAAACAGTCAGGTTTCCGAAATTTAGACAATGCATTATCACCTAAGTTTAAGGATAATGCACTTTAATTTATATAGTCAATATACTTTATTATCACGCAGCTATGATGAAAGTCTTACCACAGGTGATGGTGAGGATAATCAGTGGGCTATTGTATGTGACCCGTATTTAACATATTTTTGGACACCACTGCAGTTAAGAACTCTTCAATTTAATGTTACAGCGTAGTACTGCATTTAGGAACGTACCCAGTATTGATCATTTTACAACAAAAAATTTATAAAATCCATAAGGCTGTAAGTGATTTTCAAAATGAAATTATAAACATTGATTCAGATATGGTAAGACATACAAGCTCCAACGTGAAAAAAATTACATTTTTCAGGATATCAGGAGATGTAAGTATAAGTAACTTAGATCCGCTGTGCTCTAATGAAAATATTTCCAGTTATAAACAAAACGATCTGTCGGATAATTTATTTTCTTTCTTGCTCTAGTTAATGAAGTAACGTGGAATATTTTTACGAGATTGATCCCTAAAAAGTTTTCAATATAATTTTAGGGTTATTGTTCATTTTCTTTATTGTTTTTGTTATTGAAAAAAATTCTAATTTCCTTATCCGATTTTCGACTTCTAATTTATATATCAATTCACTTTCATGCGCTATTTTTAGTTTAGGAAATCATCCATAGATTTTATGCGAATTCGGTTTGTGCGATTTCCTAAAGAAGGGATCAATCACATAAGCCAAAGTTTGGGTGCGTTTCTCTTTTATATTTAAATTTGCTTTTGGGAATATAGTTTTGGTTTTATATTTTAAATTTATTGAAAAAAAATCTTTTATCGCATCTACTCCACTGTCCTTACTTTAATATCAAAAATTGCAGTAGACAAATTATGGCAAGTCGATCCGATGTGAACGTCTGTTATTTAGTTATCTATGATCTATACGGAAATCGGTCGTTTCAAAACCAATTGCTTTAAGAAAGTGTGATAAATTTTTAACAGCTTTGAAAAGTATTAAAGCTGGATTGGTCACGGTCACGTCAGAGCAAAGAACATTTTTAAATATTTTTTTTTAATTTTTTTTTTAACAATTTTTATTCACTTTTATATTCTTATAACATAAAAAATATATTGTATGAGTGCTTTTTTTTCTTGAAAGCTACAAATTTTTAAAGGCATGCAGTTGGGGAATACTCGTATATAGAATTAAATTAAAAAAATTACAAACAATTAAAATACAATGCTTTAAGTGGTAAAAACTAACAGCAAATAACAAGAGATAAGCAAAATGTTATATTAAATATGAAGTTAAACCTTAATATATAAAAGAAGTACTTAAGCAAAAAGTAAATGCTATTAAAGTTTTCTTTATTTTTACCTATATAACACAAAATGAGAAATTTTTAATTTCAAATAACGAAAAGAAATAATACAAATGAAATTCTATATCTGAAGATTTAGTTTGCTTGTTATCACACATGAGAGAGAACATTTCGTAGCAAAACTCAATAGGATTTTCTTATGACGAATATTAGAAAATTAATAACTTCTTTTTCTTCTTAGATTTCTGTTTCTCCATATTTAATTCAGACTCGTCCGCATCCTGATTTGGAAAAACAAAAAAGTGATACATAATAATAAAATTTTCAATCAGTTTAAAATAAATATTTTCATTTACCTTGTCAGCATCAAGTTTTTTACTTTTAAAAAGCTTTTTAGCTTCCTTTTGTCTCTTTTTCTCCTTTTTAGAAAGTTTTGTGAGCATCTTTTTGGTATTCGAGTCTTCTTCTCTTCTTGCCATATGAGACTCCAAGCGTTGTTTGATGCTCTGAAATTATAATAATTAACGATTGCATTATGATTAATTTGAAAATACGATTGTAAATGAATAAAATTGATTATAAAAGTAACCTACATGGTCTTCCTCAGCTTCACGTAGACGATCCATTTCTAGACACTCTACCACTTCGTTGCGCAATTGTACAACTTCTACCAAACGTTCTATAAGAGCTTCTTCTCTAGCTTTATCCGAATCAGTTTTATTGCGCTCAGGCTGAGCCATCAGGATGCGAATTTCATATTCTAAGTCAGCCTGTTCTTGCTCTAATCTATGTTGTCTCCTTCTATAAGAACAAACAAAGCTTGGAATAAAATTGCACTGAAGGAAACAATTTAAACATTTATAATAACGAAAAAGTTACTTTCGAAACACTTACAAGTACATGAGTTCGGCTTGACGGCGAAACAATTCATTTTTTTCGTTTACCAATTCGAATAGCTGAAGTATTAGATTTTCAACTTCCTTCGAATTTTCAGCAGTTGATGAGCCTGAAGCGGAGTCTGCGCTTTCACCCGCTAGTCCGCTCGTATTTAGCGGTTCTCCATTCTCCCCCTCGCAGCGATCCCTAATCATTTTCTCCAAAATAACACCTTGCTTTTCTAAACCCTGTTGTTGAACTTCAATTATTTCTAACTCATGCTTAATTTCTTGTAAGGGTAACATTTGAAGAACTTTGCGTGGCGGGACAGGAAGAGCGGGTGCAGGACCCTTCCGCCGCTTCCATTTTCCATGCGCTGATTTATTAAATAATGGGTCATTGTCATCGGCGGCCGACGAAGAAACTGATATTTGAGACTGGCGGTTGCGATTATTTGCTTCCTTGTTGTCTTTTAATTTCTCCATCTGTCTCTCACCAAGAGAAGGTGACTTACTTAGATCCTCTATTAGCGGATTGTGTTCGTGCGTTGGAGTTTCTAAATTAGGGGGAATTAAAACACGGCGATATACAACGTTTGGTTCCTCTTCATGTGAAGCAGGCGATTTGTGTTGGTTTCTCTGTTTCAAATCATCACACTGACTGTTGCTCTCTTCTACACTCTGTCGCGAACCGTGCTCTTCAAGTAGTTCCTTGTCAAGTGGTATCAATCGCTTTGAGCTTCGTCTAATCGACGGCGATAGTGATAAATCTGATTCTTTACTGTGCAGAGACTGTAAAGTTTTACCCTCCAACAAAGCTTTCTCTTCGTCGGATAATTTCGAGTCCAATTCACTCTGCAGAGGGTAATTATCCAAGTTTTTTGACTGCGTACTTACTGCATCAACGTGTATTTGTGCAACTTGTGATGACGATTCAAGTCTAGCCGGTTTCGGTGGAGCCGGTGCAGGTCTCTTCTTACGTGCCGTTTTTGGACTACCGACGGTACTCGAACTAGGGGTAGAGGTTTTCGAATTGCTGTTAATTGTCTCATTCGATGGGAACAGTTCCTTAACCGGTGCCGGGGGTAGAGGTGCTCTACGTGACTTTCGGGATCTGATTGTGCCGCCGGCCGATAAGTTGAGAGAATTATTTGACGCTCTCACGTCAGAATTGCGCAAAATACTACAAGGCGTTGCATTGTTACTGTAAAGTGAATTAGCACTGCCGTAAAATTCGCTAGAATTTTGTAAAATTGGTAAGGAGGAGTTATTAGGTGTCGTTGAGGCGGAATAGCTAGTGGTCGTATTAACTTTTGTGCTTAACCGTGGTGTTGCTTCTGGTGTTGGATTCTGTGATTGTGATCTAAGTTTATGTGGAGGAATATATTTGTATTTTAACATTTTAGAATATGTACTAGAATATTTATTAATTCATATAATATGCTTGATGTTCTTGTTTATTTGGCTTCTTTCTCGAATAGATGAGTTTAACTTAAAAGCACTTGAACAAATAAAACCAGCACATAAGTAAATTAAATTAAACAGCCTACTGATGTCCAGCAAACTTAAGTTCGTTGACCAATGGCACTGTATGTACGAATATGTATGCAAAAACTGAATATGAAGTACACACTTTTTTTATTTTGAAAGACAAAACTTAAAAGATCTTACCCAGTAAACCAAAAGAATAGTAGTAGTATACTGATACTCGTACATATGTATGTATGTATGTACATACACACGTACATATGGATGTAACTACATGCTACATACGGGATGGTCTAGGTTTCTCCTTTGCCAGGACTAATTATATTAAATTAAAATAATATTGAACTCAAGGATAGGCAGAAAGAGATTTCTTATTTCATATGGAACTTTATCTCTTGGAAATGCAGTCAATGCATTTACATGCACCGACTTAGAGGCGGACGGTGAAGACCATTCTTATCTAAGAAATAGCTTTACGATATCACCATTTCATTGTTTGGTTTATTGGGTAGCAGTAAGACACACGTAAAAGAAATTTGTTTTTTATTGCAAGCGGAACTTAAACCGTTACTACAATATGTTATGCTGGCCAAGTCATTGCTTTGTCAATTGTATCTTTGTGCATACAGATATGAACGCATGCGTAAACACAAATGTTAGATTGATGTCAACGTAGTATTTTGTCCACACGGCTTTAACACGAAAATGATCGAACATTTTTTTTCTTTGCTGTGGTAATGGAGTTGGAACTTTCCTGCTTTTTCGTGAACTTATGACAACTAATGTGAAGTAGTTCATTTAGTTGATTGCCAACAGTGTTTTAATTTTGATCTTTTTCACTTTTAATTAACACATTCAATATTTTCTCTTGATGTTGTTATTTTGTTAAGAGGTAAATTATAACTGACCAGTAGTTTTAACAAATTCTCTGTGAAAACCTGGATTAAGCACAGGCGTCGCAGCTGCTATTGCTAAAATTGAAGAAGTGTTAGACAAATGTTTTTACAGTCAGTAAGTACCTACATATTTGCTTTGATTAAATTCTTTACACATAAATTGCGTCAAAGTAAACGAATTTTGTAAAGAACATTATGAAAATGGAAAAAAGTAATACTTTTTTAAGAAACAAATATGTATGTGTAGCTACATAAGTATTTTAAGTTGTCTATTATAAATCGCCCATATAGAGAACGTGTTCAAATTTCATACAGCTTTTTAACTGTCCAATTTTTTTATTAAATTGAAAATATTTCAAATATTTATTTACCATTTTCATTCAGTATATAACATTGTAAGCACAATCAATGAAATATATGTACGTATGTACATACGTACTTATGTATGTAAGTATGTATGTCACTGTCAAATCGAAAATTTTTGAGAAAAAAATGCAATTGTAGTTATGACTATAGACTCCTAATAATACATTCCATTTATGGGTCTTTGGCTACTAGAGGCTGGTATACATATAAAGCATTAAATTTCAATGTCTCCGATTATTGAACCAAGTCAAGGGCAATGGCAGAGAAAGGACTCAATAGTCTGTTCCTCCTTCGTAAAATACAGTGTTGACTTGTATCACAAACATATAAGTAGTTCGAAAAGTTCATTTTTATTTTTATAGAGGTGCACAATGGGTGTTTTATTAAGAGCTGAAACCATTTCAAAGTGCTACTAACCCAAACATAAAAAAGTGCACAAAAAATGTTTTTAATTGAGAATAGTTTCTTAAACCGTGGTAATTGGAATTTGGGGCGGTGGGCGATCATTGTAAAGAATTTATAAGTAATGAATTTCAGTGAAGTTCGGTTGAAACATACAACGGTTATAACGAAATATCGCCTATAACAGACAAAGTCTCCGCTTCCAACAATTTTGTACAAGCTGTTGACTTTTAGGACCTTATTAATAAGCCATGTGGAAAACAACTACTTTCTAGCACTCGACACTCAAAATACGTATACTTTCAGAGTTGTATTCTCATAACTAAATTGAATAGAAAAATTCAAGGTCTAATTGTACATGTCGTCGTAGTTTTACAACAACAACAGTATTACAAAAACATGTTTGTGTAATAACGAAAGAAAAAAGTAGAGGCTTACAAATGTAAACAAATACAAAAGAAATCAGAAATAACGGCCAAAAATTTAAACAGAATAAGAAAAAAGGAAACACACTTTGACGCAAACTTGTCATCTGAAAGACAAAACAACTATGAAGTAGTACATAGTAATTAAAAAATATGGAATACTGCGAGCGCCACAACTATTAAACATACACCATAAATAATTTTGAATGTTTTGACCGAGAGATACCAGATGCATCAAAATTTTTGAACTCTTAACATTTACAGTGGGTGCTTGATTTTAATATTTAAGCTAGTTCGAACACACTTTGAACGCATTCATGTGAAATCGCCACATGACAATCGGAGATTAATGATTCTTAGACAATAGTTCCACTAGACTACAATCGGACTTTTGCTTAGATATCATTCACATTTCTGTGAAGATTTACTTCTTTATTATAGTTTTCATAATGCTACATGAATTTATATAATTAAAGTGAATCTGCATTCCAGTGGGAATCATTTTTCCATTTTTCATTCCGTTATTGTATTCCTATGGCTTTTGTTTCATCTTTTAGATTCTGTTCATTAATTATTTTTATTTAGCACCAGTAATTAGTAATTTTTTAAAGTATAGTTTTTTTTGTGCGAATTAAGACACTATTGAACGTACTCATCTATTCTAGAGTAAATGTTAATAGTGCAGTGATAGTGGACATTATAAAGGATAAAGAAATGTTACAATTTTGCAAGTGTGGCGGAATTGGGGATAGAAAATGTTACTTACATGTTTGAGCGTGGAGTTGGTACGGGAGTTTTTCTATTATGTGAGCCTGTTAAACTGGAACGTCTAGTGAAATTTTGATTTGATGCCTCGTCCTCATCTTCACTTCCAAAAGGATTTTTTGATATACGTGGTGGAGGAGGTCTGGGAGGAGGAACTTTAGGTGTTGAATTATTTGATGTTCCTGATTTGTGTGCTTTTTCTAATTCCACTTCGTCATCTGATGAATCAAATGGATTTAAATTTTCCTTTTTCACTGATATTGTGTCAGACCGACTTAGTTCCATATTTTCTTTATTATTTTCAACGATTTGTTCGTCATCATCAGATTTAAATGGGTTTAAATCGTCAGGATATTCCTTTATGGTAGTTTTGCTATTATAAGTTCGCGCTGTTTGCACATTAATATTTTCTTTAAAACTATTTTCTTCTAAGTTTTCTTCCTTAAGTTTTAGTATTTCATTGTCTTTTATTTTGTTTATTAAAGGCACTTGGTCATCAAATGAAGTTGTTTGAAGATTTTCTATTTCCGTTTTTCCTTCAATTTCAACATTTTCAATAGGGGTTGCTGCTTTTTCCTCAGTTTCCGATTCAATTTTAATTAACGTAGGCGAAACAATTTCTTCATTGGTAAAGGTTTCATTTTTAATAACACTCTCTCGTAGTTGTTTAGGACATAAATCTTTGTCTTTCTCGTTATATGTAATAACTTCATACTGTTGCAGACGAGCATGTGTTTCATCCAGGCCTCCAGTTATTTTGTTGTTCTCGAATTTAGGAGAAATATTTGAATTCTCCTCAATAGTTGCGCACAATTCGGCAATATCTTTCTTAACAGACTCATTTTCTCCGACTGTTTGAGTTTCATTCTGTTGGTTGAAATTAATTTGAATTGTATCCTTTTTCTTCAGTATCTCATTTATATTCTCGGCAGCTGATTCCACGATATACTCGTCTACTACTTTGTCTTTGGTTGCGCAATTGTTATCATTAGTTTCATTAAATTCTAAATTATCTTCTGATTTTTTTGGATGCAATTTTTCCGCTTCTTGCTCTGTTTTGCGTACTACAATGTACTCAATTTTTGGTGCTAGAGCAGTTAAATGTTCTTCATTATTGTTATTGTTGTTGGTATTATCAATTCCTCTTGATGTAAGATTAATTTGTAGTTCGCTAGTTTGATTTTTCATAGCTGGTCCCCTTGTAAAATTTTCTTGTTCATCAGACTTTTCAGATGTAGTTGAAATTGGTGAAGAGGTCAATTCTAATTGCGTTGAAACTGAAAATCTTTTCTTTTCATGTGGTTTATTCTCAACATTTAATTCTTGTAAGGGTGGCAAGCTCTTAGGAAGATCGGGTGGTAAGGAAACATTTGTTAAATCTTCAGTTTCTTCTTCTGAATCAGATGTTTCCGCTTTTGATGTTTGCAATGAACACGATGGTTCACTCATGTCCTCTTCAGAGCAGACTGTATTACTCAGAAAGTTTGACAGATGGATGTTGGGTTTATAAGAGCTTTCAACTGATCGTACAGAACTGTCAACTCTTCGTAAACTTTTAGATTTTTCTTCATCGCTTAAGCTTTTTTGCAAAAGTTTTTTATCATCGCCATCTTCTCGATGATTTTCGAAGAATGCTAAACGTTCCTTTACTGAACTTCGGATAGCTTTTACTGGGGACTGCAAAACATTTGGATCGTATTCAACATTATTTCTTAGTTCGACACCTGAACAGTCTGATTTAACAACTTCACAATATAATTGTTCGGGATTGCTTTCTGCTACTTCTTCATCAGGACAAGTTTCGCAACAGTACTGTTCATCAATCTCAGTTTCATAAAAACTTCCGGGTGTCAACTGATAGCCACAGCGTGCACATTTCAGGCAAGTGCGATGATATACCTTTTTGCCTACCATCAAACGCTCAGCCAAAAACACAGGTAATTGACATTTTCCGCATGGGTCGCGTTTAGGGACGCCAACCACATGCGCCATCTAAAAATTAAAAAAATAATTACGTTATGTGGATTAAAAGTTTTTAATATATGTACTTATGTATAATTAATAAACACGAATCTTTCTGAAGTAAGCAAACGAATTTTGATTATGCGCTTTAGTACTGTATTATTTTTCGCTTCAAAAACATTTTTAATCTCAAGTAATTTGAATACTATAGTGTACATGTATGTACACATGTATATGTTTTCAAAAAGTATTAATTTTAACAGTTAGAAAACCGCATGTTCTCGTAGAACGAAAATATTTCAAAGTGATTATAAATCGTTTGAATTTTGATCGGTTTAGACATTCGAGAAATTAGTATATTCGAACCTATTAACTTCTGACTAACAAAACAACCATCTCCGCTTTTAGAAAGCCTATAAGATTTTGATTTTTCCGAGAGAAAATTCAATACATAGTAAGTTCAATTTCAAATTATAAACAAATATTAATATATATCAATAATATGTATATATGTACATATGTAGTACATGTGAAGTATAGCGATTTATTAAAAAAAGTGAAAAAGCATTTAAAAAGTATATAAAATTTACAATTAGAAACAATAGAAAAGTAAGGAGATAGATAGAGAGAAAACGAGAGAAATAGAATATATATATATATATATATATATATATATATATATATATATATATATATATATATATATATATATATATATATGTATATATGTATATATATATATATATATATATATATATATATATATATATATATATATATATATATATATATATATGTGTATATATATATATATATATATATATATATATATATATATATATATATATATATATATATATATATATATACATATACATGTATGTATGTATATATATGTATGTATATATTTGTGTAGACGGTAATGTCTGCATGAATTGAATGAATCGAGACATTTGGGTTAGTATACGATTAGTTTCGTTGGTCAGAGCCAACTAAAGTCAACATATTACTTACCTGATTTTAGGGAAAAATAAGTCCAAAAATTGCAGATATAACAACAAAAGCAATGATGAGGATGATGTTATGTATGTAAGCAAACGGCGATACAAAAAGCGGTTTTAACGAATTGATATAGTAAAGAAGTTTGTTTCTTATAAGCAAAACAATGTTCTCAAAATATACAAATCATAATATGATTTTATCATTTTATACAAACAAAACACTAATCTACTTATTTTAAGTCTCTAAAGTTAATATTTTTTATAAGTACTCAATTATTTATTTATTCTAGTTCTATTGTACTTCTTAAACTTAAAGTGATGTGTGAGATGCTCATTTTTCATATTTAATTACTTTCCGATTATTATAATTAGTTTAGTTTGTCTTATTGAGATTGGTTTCTGCTCTGCACTTTGCTTATTCCGTAATTTGATCATTTGGTGTACAAAACGTTATATACATAATTAACATGAACATTTTTAAGTTTATTATTAACAAAAAATTTCAGGTTTATATTGTCCGATTATGTCCAGGCTTTTTTCATCCTATTTGAAGAAGAAATAAAAAAGAAAACATATGTATACAATTTGTATAAAAAGATATCATGAAGCTTAAAAGTTTTATTTTGTTAGTTACGTAATTGATTGGTTTGGTTAGTACTTGTAGATTTACATAGATATTAAAAAATAAACGTATTTCGAAATCATTAAATTTAAAAACGATAGCAAAGCAATTAGAAGCTGGAAGCAAAGAATAACTAAAACTAAACGAAAACCAATTAATAAATCTTGAAAACTTGAGACTTTATACATTTATATAAACGGACGATCAAATTTTTAGCGATATTCTTAAAATATACATACATATTGTATGCACCCACGGCGAAATTGCAAACCGTAATGTAAAAAATTATATCTAACTGCCGTGTAATAATCTTTAAAGAGTGTGTGGCTCAAGATATTTTAAGGAATGGTGAATATTTGGGGAAATAATCGTTGCTAGTTTTCCAAATGTTCATTTAAGCTTACATATATACACATGTAAATACATACATACTCGTCCATTGATAAAATAGAATGTAGTTCAGTAACATAAATAATGCTGTATACGTATTATTTATTACTTCCAAACGGACCTTGTTTATGAATGTGATTATATGCACGCTATTCGAAAATAAATATGTATAATACACAAAAACTTTATTCACTTAAGCAGTTCATTTCAGCTTTCACATACTCCATAACAAATAACTTCTCCGCTGAGAATAGTTGAGTAGAAATACATATGACACAGAAGTTATTATTATTATAACGAACTTCGCTTATAGCAAACTGTTAAAATAATTATTCACTATTTTTGACAAAACGGAAAAAAATCATTTAAATACTATGTGCTTTTATTTGTTGGAAGAAAAAGCACACTTACTCCGGGTATAACGATCTTAGTCTGTAACGAACCAATTTGGCCGGTCCCCCGAAGTCCGCTATAACCCCTCCACAGTATTATGCATAAGTGTGAAAAGTTTTAAGTGAATAAAAAAGTAGGAATCAAGCTTATAGCTTTAAGGTATAAGTTATTCAATCAAATTGGCAAATGAGTCAATTGTGAATAGTGATGTATTTTGCAAAAGTAAAAAATAGTTTTTGAAGCTTATTAGCACGTCAAGCGCAACAAAACTCATAATATAAATGCTCTAATTTTTTCATTTGTATGGACATACGTATGTATGTATGTTTATACTCGTACATACATACATACTTGTAAAATACTGCATTAAAAATAAAAGTAGACAACATTAAATTTTATTTTATGTATATGATTTTTATATAAATGAGCTTTAGGTCTTTTTTTACAAAAATTATTTTTATTATGATTCAATATTTCGAAGCCTCTTTGGGCGTCTTCTTCAGGAAAATTTTTTATTACTATTAATAAAAAATTTTCCTTAAGAAGACGCCCAAAGAGGCGTCGAAATATTGAATCATAATAAAAATAATTTTTGTAAAAAAGACCTAAAGCTCATTTATATAAAAATCATATACATATATTATTAAAAAAGGTCGAAAATAAATAGTGTTAATTAATTTTTTTTTATTTTTTTAGTATTTTACAAGATGAATTTCGAGATTGAAAATTTATTAAACGATTATCAAAGAAAAAATTATTTAAAAATTATCCATTGTTTATTAAAGATTTCATTCACGAAAATTGTAAAATTCATTTACGCCCAAATGTCCGAATATTTTGCCCTAATTATTTAGACTCTGCCCTATTTTTATAACAAAGAATCACTGACTTATTGATGATCATGTTTGGCTCTACTTCCATTTTTTTAACGAATTCTGTACCAACACAATAATTAACGATGCTTCAGACTTACAAATCGGCGACGGCATATGAATCGGATCTCTGTTCAGCTGATCGCGTTGTACTTACATACATAGATGGATACAGTTCAATGCATTCGTGCTTACGTACATGGATACGTAAGTGTTACAGGCGATAGATTTTAATAAAACCAAAAAAAAATATTTTTACACGAACTTATTTATTAGGAATATATAATACTATTGAAAACTTATGTTTTGAAAGTGAATGAATTGAAAGTCAGAGAATAATCGAATATATGTATGTCTGTACATACATTCCTTCATTTTGTATATAAGTGCGTATTTCACTTGAAGAAAAAAATAATAAAAACAAAAAATAAGTGCATTTAACACTTTGCCATATTTGTGAATTTCAATACAAAAGTAACGGTGGTATTGTATGTATATATACAATATTGAATTCAAAATTCAACATTCCTTGTTTTTATTTATGTATTTACATGGTAAATTCTACTCACAATACATACATATATGTATATATATTTGGCCATCAAGTCTCTAATGTATTGAAATAAATAAATAAGTAAACTATAATGTGTTCAAATTATTACTTCTTTATTTTATTTTATACTTTCCAACATTTCCCCAGCAAATATTAACTGAAGATATCAAATGGAAAGTAAAATTATTGCGAAAGGAAAACCGTACATGATTGGAGCATCAGTGGAAAGGGAATATTTCGAGAAGGATATCCGCTATAGGGCACAATCATATTCATTAACTTACGATGCATTTCAATGTGTTTTAGGAACGCTTATTTTAGGCAGTCTACCTATAGCCGCCGCCAGCTTAATTCGAGCTCATCCGCCGCCGCTGATTAAAGCTCACCGGCTCCGTTCTCTGCTTTAAACCTAACATATGATTCATATCCCTATGCACTTAGGTACAAAGTCGTAAAATAATAATAAAAAACAGAACATTTGAATCTATTTACTTCGTTGTGAAATTAACATTTTATTAAAATAGTCTCCAGATAATCTAATATTCAAAAGAAAAATAATTTTCTCACCTTGTATTAATTAATCTCTGTTGAAGATGTTACATGAAGAAAACAAAATGTCCAAATGAAATCATTTTGCTGCAGTTTTTATATTACTTTAATCAAATATAAGTATATGAATTAATATTCTTTGCAAATATATGCCAACCAATTAAAATTAACAAGATTTACACAAAGTAACTATATAGAGTTTCACTTTTTGTGCTGACGTTGTTTACAAAAAAAAAAGAAAAACAACATTCGAACTCAGATTTTACACGTATGTAGCTGTATCAAAATGTTTAAGATCATTATTATTCATACGAACAAAAACATTGGTTTTAAAAGGCAGGGAATTAGAACTCAACAAACGTAAGTAAATCTCCGCAAATTCACTAGACAAACATTCCGATAAAAAGTTAGATGTTGACTATAGTCAGAAAAAACATTAAACGTCAGATTACAGCATTGCCACATTCCATATACAAATATTATGCTGTTGTATTTAAAAGATTTGTGCTGTGAAAACTGTTTGATATTGCAGTTTCATAATTTAGAATGTTGGTAATACCGGTTAACCACTGGCATATCGATAATGTAAACCGTTATTTTAAAAATTTTTACAGCAGGCAAAAAATGATGTGTAAATGAAAATTATGATGAAATTTCAATTTTAGAAGAAAATCCTCAATAATTATATTTTCACTACAACAAATTAATCATTTTTTAACTTTTGAAATGCAACTGATACAGTTAGATACCGCCCCTTTTGTTGATGTTCCTCAAATATAAAGGACAAAAATAAACTGGTAGATGTTGCCATTTTGTTTAAAATTTTCAATATCTAGATATATTTACATAATTTGAGAGTTCTTACAATTACAAAATATGTTTTTCATTTGTGTGGAGAATCGCTTTATAACTGTAATTTAGATCGTTCCTTTCAAAAAATCAATTATGAAAGGAGAACCAAGTTCTTGCCTGTCGCTATAATTTCTTTTAAATAGATCATATTTATTTATTAAAGAATCTTATTGCTACAAGTCATTTCTTCCTTACCAACTATTAGTGATTTTTTTCATTAGATATTCGCTGAGGGATATCCAAAATTAATCAAACATCCTGAGGTGCTATAATCCCTACAATCCATTGAAGAAGAAAAAAGTATGTCTTCTGCTAGAAAATTTCATACGGGAAAAATTATGTGGGATATAATTATTTTTGTGGGGTTTAAGCCCCACAAAGATCTATCTGCGCCTATAACTAACAACAATAGTATAAACTAACCTTCATCAACAATTAGTTAAAAATTGGGAAAGTTATCCTGGCGCAGTAACGTGCCCATATATGAAAAGTTTCCGTTTTCAGATTTCTTCTAATTTATTGGTCACCAAAACCAACTTGTATACCAGATTTTAACGACCTTGCTACATATGTATATTGGAAGTGACCCATAATATTGATGAGTGAGCGAGTACTACAAAATTCCCATTTGCATCTTCATATCTCAGTAGGCTATAAAATATAAAATATAAAACTTTCATACTTCATCTATAAAGTTGCCTATATATAATATCCTTGTGTTTTAAGTTCCATCACTTTATGATTGAGGGAAGCAAAGTTATGAGCGGCGTAAAAACAGGGAATTTTGTTTCGTGGCCTGGCGCACTACAATTGTTTTGATATTATCTATGAAACTCATTTAGATACCGAAATGAGACAGACCATGGTAATATTATGTTAATAAATTTAATAGTTGAAGGTGGGCACATTATACTGTCAAACTCCAAAGTCGTGTTTTTTATGTAACGAAATTGCATAAAAAAATTAAGGTATAATTATTGTTATTTTTTTCAAGTCTTTTGCTCTTAAAATACCTCATAAATGTGGTCAATGACGGAGCAGAAAGAGTTGTCAATCTAACTGAATTCGAATCTCACATCACACGAACAGCAGAAACAGTATGTCCTACAAGTCCTTCAAGACTATAGACATAATTATTCCGATTGTGTAAAAATAAAAAATTAACAAATTTTAATATTCACATTTTCAAGCTTTGACTCATCATAATTTTCTGTATATAAATTTTCAATATTTTTGAAATCCCTCCAGAAAAGTAGGATTATTAATTGCACAAATTGTAATTGTTTTTTATTATTGTGAATAAGTGGAAACACTATATTTTTTATGCAATTATGAATATCGGAGTTTTATTATTTATTTGTTAGAAATTAATGCCTGAGAGTAAAAAGTGTATTTTTGTGCTAAAGGTTTTGAAAATATGAACTCCCGTGTATAAAAATTTTCATATTAATAAGTTTATTTAATACTTGTCAATTTAATTTCTAAAATCTAGAGATTTAGAGGAAAGTTGTTGAGGCTACAAAATTGAAGCAAACTTCACAAGCAACACTTTTTTTAGTTTGATGGTTTTTCCGAAATTTGAGCGAACTGAAAATTTGACAGGACTGTTTTTTAAAATCAATATTCACCAAACTAGGGAGTGTAACGAAGATAAATTAATCTTTTAATTTTAAAGACCACCCTAATGTTTATATGTATATGTATGTATGTTTGTATGTGTCAATGGAGGTTATAAACTATGTGGAGATAAGATTCACTCAAATCTGCTCTTGCGTTATCGAGCGTCAAGCAATCGGTCGTGCAATATTCCTTTTTGCGCAATATAAATCTAAAGACTCCGTTTACTATATTGCGCCATCTATTAATGTTATATACACACACGCAATTTTATTGTACAACATCAATTATTAAAATATAATATTGTAAATGTATGGATACAACACTTTATGAGAGCATATTCCACTTTTACCTGACAATTACATTTTTCTTCTAAATGCGTTTTTACGGTTCTAATATCGGACCGAATGAGGAAGTTATGAACGTTTTTCAATATTTATAGATTCGAATCTTTTAATAAGTTCTAAATAGAAATGCCATATTTAATTTTTTTTTTTTGGTATAAAATATTTTTGTAAATATTATTTAATTATAATAATGAATTTTATACAAAAGTGACGAAAGAAATTTATTGTTTAACAATAAAACATAAATTAATACATAGACATTTACTAAAAGGTATATAAAAAATGATTTAAATAAACAGATTGTGATGCTTTGTTCTATTATTTAATTTTCAATATGAAGTTAGGAAATCTTACCTTGGGCGGCGGTCCAGACGATTTCGTTATTTGGGTTTCATCAGTGGCAGACGACGAGGAACGCTTCAGTCTGTTATGGGCTTCTGAGAATAAAATAATAATAAATCAGTAATATTTACATATTATATAACATATGTACTATATGTTGAGAAGAGCAATTTTTTATTTATAATTTTTTTTGCAACAACAAAAATATTTTGCATTCTGGTGCTTTACTACTGGGAATAAACTTCACATCTAGGAAGGCACTCAAATCTGCCAGTAGTCACAATTTCTTTTTCTCTATGAGTTAGTAATTTTATTTCTTTTATTTATTTCAAATTATAATTAAATTGACTTCCCAAAAAGTTAAAAAATGCACTATTGGATTTTTGGAAGCAATAAAGATATCGTTCCTAATCAGTGAAATCCATTTTTATTGGGTTGTTATAAATATTATAAACTTTAAAAATAAATAAAACCAACTTGTGCTAAGCCACGATCACATATGATCAGAAATAATTCAATGGTGAGTTGAGCATGTTTTCTATGTCGTGAAGGCCCATTGTGCAAAACGTTCAAATAATGATAAAAGTTTTATAAAATTCAATAAATTTTCGCTTGATGGTCTTCTTGCTGGAACGCACGTTTCAACTACATACTTATAAATACTGGAATGAATTTAAAACATATTTTAAGAGAACTAATACGAGTAGCCATGGAAATTTTTTGTATTTTTATTGTTGTAAATTTCCAACAAACAAAAATCATAATTTTCTTTCGCTTCCGTTTCTGTTTTTGTATATTTAATGTCAATAATTCTGAGCTACACTATCAGCATGTCTTTAATTAATTCTTAGTTGTAATGTTACACTAATTACTTCTAACATTTCTAACATATAATCACGGTTATATTTGTTTTCTCTACTTAAAATAGATCAGGGTAATGAATAAAATTAATTCTATTTTTTAATGCCTTTAACTGAATTATAAGTTATTTTTAGCAGATTAAGAAGGAAAGATCTCTTTACAGAAAATAATTAAATATCGAATAAGCAATTTACTACTAGAAATAGAAGCCTGGAAAGGATAAACAATTGCCCGTAGCCATAATTTGTAAAAGTAATATTTTCCGCTTTCGTATAAATTTAAGGAAAACATTATCTTTTCAATTTAACCAAGCTTTTTCCCAACTTCCCAACCTCTTAATAAGTCAAAAAAAAAAAAAAAATGCACCATCGTATCCTTTGGAATCTATGAAAATGTCATTCTTTACGAACATGTTAAATTTTTTCACCGGGTTACTAAGCCGAATCAAAATATCTTTTTTTACATAAATCATTTTAATCGACCACTTATTCTAAATCGTTTGACTGTTTTATGGATTTTTTGAGCTTTTAAGGTCTTATCGTTTTAATATAATAAAAAATCATTCATTTTATTCATTCATCCAACTTCTTCAGATATAATTTTATACATGTAGTTTTTTTTTGTTAATTCTTACAATTACATTTATATTTTGATTTGAAAAACCTTATTTTTTAATTTGAAAAACACCACAAAAATTAAAAAAATAATACAAAATGTCACAATGAAAAGATATATTTTTTTATATTTTCGTAATGATTAACTGATAAAACAGACATGAAAATAATCGAGAACAGCCAATCGACAGCCATTAAAACCATTGCACCGATTTAAAGCTGTCCACGTCCACAAAAAAAAACTTAAACCCTCACAAAAACAATGCAGGATCCTGTTGTACAAATTTATTCCTAAAATTTTGCAAAAGAAAACGAAAAACCTTGTCCATCAGAAAAGAAAAGCAAAGATGAAACACAAAACAAAATCTAAATTAAAATTTTAATTCACAAGAAACAGAGGAATATTAACGTAAAATTCACAGACGGACGACGTTTTGAAGCAACCGTTCCACACAAATAAGTGTGTTTCAACTTAAATTACGCAATTACCCGTAGTATTGAAGAAGAAACAGAAATCTTGTGTCGAAAAACTGCCAAAAGGCTTTTTTCAAAAATAAATTGCAAACGACTTATGAAAAAATAACGTAAGAAACACAATAATATTTTATTTTAAATTGTAATTTTTTTCCCAGACCTTCAAAATATTAAAACTGGTTAAAGATGAACAGGTCTGGTTTTTATTTTCGCACGGGCAGTTTAGTTTTTTTTACTAAATCCGTTTCTTACAGCATTGTTAAGAATTAACATTAACAAAAATAGAAGATGTTCTTAAGGAATGGCATTTTCACTGCTTCCCAAGTACAAATTAGGGCAGTTTTTCGACCTCGTAAGAAGTTCCCTTGAGATAATCTTGATGGTATTGAAAAATGCATGTACTTGTTTATTTAAATGTGCATGAAAACAGTATGTGACTATTTATATATGTATGTATCTGTCTATATGCTGCCCACAAGAAATAAAGATTTTCCGAATCTTAAATGGCCTTTAGGGCCCGTGTTTTCATCAAAGTTGCAGTGGGTACGTTGTAAAAATACCAACTTGGTGACGCTACTAAGAAGTATGAAGAAGAACGTTTGCACTTTTGATTATTTCGAATTAACAAGACCGATCATGTTGAATAAAAATTTTATATTGCGGTTTCAGTGCTAAACCTCCTCTGGGGAGGTGTATTTATTTAAAGTGGTATTGCTTATGCAAATTCAGTCTTTTTGGAACAGCCAAGAAATTTCGATTTTTTGGTCTCATTTAGCTTGTTTTGCAATTAAGAAGCAACAACTACCAGCACTAGCAAACATATTCCGTAGTCGTCTCTGAATGGGAACATTTACTTCTTCTTATTAACGTTTCCATTCTTCGTGAGTCTGTGGGAAAAAACTACTATAAGCAGCAACCTTTCATCGTTATTTTTTTCCTTCTTTTTTGGCCATTATGTAATCGACAAAACTCAAAAGTGAAAAAAAAAATAAATAAAATCTCTATGACGTTGATTAAGAAACACGACGGTTCCAAGCATTTGTGGCAGAAGTACTCATACCCAGAGTTTCTTAATTGTATTTGTATAATTTTCGTTTTTGCACACTTGAATAACTTTTGGCTGCCTTTTTATCTATTTTTTTAACATTTTCAAATATTACAACAGAAGTTCACTGAATCCACAACAGCTGCATATTTTTTTAAAATTAATTTTAAACAAAAGTCATCTTCAACTATTTATAAGTATTGTTTACAAATACTGTTACGTACATACATACATACATACATACATAAGTACATACATACATATATACATAGATGTAATTATACTTATTTATTTGTTGGAGTTGCTGGAGAAACTCATGACAAACGTTTATTATTTTATTCTTAAAGCCACCAACCAAAGAGGATCTAATTTTCCAAACGACAAACAGCATCTGTCTTGCGACAAGCCCATTTGCAATTTATGCTTGAGTTGCACACATCACCTGCGAGTCACTTTTTAGTCTTTTAATTGTCGATAATGGTTTTGCTTTGGCAAGCGAAACTTTTGACATATCACGTTTTAAATTATTTTTGTCAAAAGGCTTGCAAACACATCACTTTGGCTAGAACATAGTATTACGCAATAGAGAAACAATAGAATGCACAAGATTAATAAAAATTCCAATTGGTCTTTGAATCTGAGTCACACAACGAAGAATAGTATAGGCCCATCCACAGCTGACGCTATGCAAATCATATGGCGGATGAAGCACGATCCGAAATACGATGGAGCACGCTGCATGGGAAATATTCGATTTGATCTGCATATACTATGTCGAGGACACTTTGCAGTTTATATGTGATATTGCAAAAAAGTTTTTGTTGCTTTATTTTTGGTGTCTTGATCCAAAATTAGGACAAGTTAATTGACGTGCATGTATTGCAATACGGCGGATGTGAGGTGCAATGAAAATAAGTTGGTGAATATAATGTATACCTTTGATAGTTCTTTACGAAAGTTAAAATTTAACATTTAAGACGAAATGCGATATTACACGAAAGCTCATTGGAGATCAGTACCGTGTGACCAAACCGATCATATCACACATTGAAATTGGTATAAAAAAGTAGGAAAATAACACCATCGTGCAGCACAAAACGACAAACTATGAAGTATGTGTGAAGTACTGGTATGGAGGATACGCTTTATAAATGGTTCATTACTCAAAGAAACCGACATATTCCAATATATTACTTGAACACATCAAATTTTGTTAAGCACTTTCTTCATTTTCAATATTCTGGATTGAGCGAAACACTCTGGGTTGAGGGAATAGCCCTTGCACAAATTAGTCCTATCTACCCGGAGTCTACTGCAAATCAAAGTTTATTGTTGAGGCACATTAATAAGGTACGGATAATTCTTTGTTGCTGTAGTTTACTGCTCTAGTTGTCATAATTAATATTGGACAGAATAAGAGCGTCACAAAAATTTTTTTACACATACAATCTTTACATAAATAAATAAGCATCAGGAAGCCTGAAAAGATAATAGGGATTTAGTAATTTGTAGTTTTAATAATGAAATTTAAAATAAAAACCGAATATCAAGTTTCTTAAACTTTGTTTCACATATTGCGCCTAGTTTTAGACGTAAAACGATTTAATTTAATTTATTATATAATTAAAATCCATTAAAAATAATCGACTTCACATTTCTAGCAGACTATTTTGGATCCTCATGCTGCATAAGTTCTCATCTGAACGACATTTTCTCTTCAGCAAATGGATGGTTTTGTTCAAAGAGACATCGATAATTTTCTATTGTATTCAGACAATTGGGCAAGTGCTAGACGTGGAATACAGGATCACATATTTAATCATATTTCTTTGCGTAGTTTCAATTCAAATCTTTATTTTGTATACAGACATGCAGAAGATTTTTTATTTCAATTGTAAAAAAGACGTTTATTCTAGTATGTCAGCTGTATCCCATGTTGTATTTTTTCCAGTCTATGGCTTAAATAAAAAAATTAACTCCCTCGATGGGCTGCATGCTTTTCCGAATAAGTTTGCAAAAATTCCAAAATTCCTTTTTTCTCTTTTAAAGAGTAAAAAATTTCACACTTTTTTAGAAAAGACAATAGGATTTTTTGGAGTTGAGTGTCAGCCTAGACTTTCTTTCTTGATGCAACTCATTTTCTCGAACTAAATCATGTTTCCCATGATGAATTGATGATAAAACTACTAGAACCGTCAAACGAAATGTACGATAGTAAAGGTTTGCCAATTAAAAGTTCTTGTCCTCCCGATATGTGTGTACATTTACATATATGTATGTGAGTATATAAAGTACTTATATAAGCCATAAAGGCGATGGAATGTTAGAGTTTGCAAATAATGAAAAAACCCCTATAGGGGCATAAAATCAGAAACACAAAGGGAAAATATATAATATTTCGCTACTTTGCGAATAATTCAGAAATCCTCCTGTACAAAAATAAATCAAAAATAATAAAGAAAGTAAATCGACACTCGTACTACATGAATTCACAAATAAATTTAAAAATACAAGATAAAAATATGATTTTAAGCATAAAATTATTACTTTTTTAAATCATAAGAAAAGCTAAATATGTATTTTAAGTTCTGGTTAAGATTTTAAAATATTTGAAAGTAAAACTCTAAAATAATATGTATAAAATAATACATCTGAGACACAAATATATTTTATTTTATTTTTTATTCCTTCTCTGGGGTCTACTCTCCCTTCTACAAACGCATCAATTCTTATAATGATGCTGACACTCATTATTGCGAAAAAAGTATATTAAGTAAATGAATTGTTTACGTACATAGATATTATACATGTACATATGTATGTGCTTATGTACAACACAAATTTAGTTGCCTTGTAAAATTTCAAATTTGCTCTCCCATAGATCTACAAAAAATTTTAAATTTGCAATGATCAGCCACATTGTCTGGTGAACTTTCTCCTGTTTGTTGTTCAACCGCTATTGAGTAACATTATTAATCAATGCAGGTTTTAGTAAAACAAAAAGCGATCCAATAGCGTCATTGAACTCAGTTTTTATTATATAAAACAAATATAATCGTGTACAAAGAAATGTGAAGTATGTAATAAATGTACATACATCAAGAATAAAATATACATACTCGTGTGCATTTGAAGATCATTTACTGGGACATTAAATTTCTGATGTTAAAATGTTCTGACATTTAAAAATATGTTATAAATTTAGAAAGAAATTTGTTTTTCCATAATTTAATTTTCTGCATAAATCAGTTTTGTCCAGTTCGCACTTTAAATCACGTCACTGTACAAATATTCTGGGAATATTCCCAAAATTTTTTATTAGAAAAATTGTATTATTTATTGTGGGTTTAGGTTGTTGAAGGGTTTGACACAAACATATGAGCTTTAATACTAGTCACTCAGGTTGAAATCTACTGACGAGTTAATTAGCACCAACGAAATATACATATAGTATATATATATATATATATATATATATATATATATATATATATATATATATATATATATATATATATATATATATATATATATATATATATATATATATATATATATTTAATATTTTTCCCATCGATCCTATAAAGAGCATAGGGCCTCACATATAGTGCTTATAGATAGTAGAAAATATACGGAAAGAAAAATATTTTAGATTTAGATCAAATTGAAATAGTGCGACGCAGTTACGAAAACTTTCGAGTCACTTCGATTATAAGAACGAGTGATCAAAATCCAATCACACAATCATTTCCTATTGCTAAACAATATAAATAACTAGCTGACCCGGTCCGCGTTGCTGGCCCTAAGCAAACATTAGTGTTATATTATCACACGATTTAAATTGAGCTTTTAACGAAATTTACGGCCTTTAAATAAAAATCCATTGAATACCTATATATATATATATATATATATATATATATATATATATATATATATATATATATATCCTGTTTTATATGTATCTATAGATCTCTAACTTATTGTACAATGTTGCACCTTAGTAAGCGCGGAATATCTTGTGATATCGAATGATGTAAATATTTTGTAAATAAACCGAAAATTCGGATTTTTTAATGCAACATTTCGAAAGTTTTAAAAATTTGATATTGAATCATTATTAACATAGATTTTAATATTATTAATTTTAATAACAGACCGAAAAGACTTCACAGTGTCACCCGCCCGAGTATTCTGAAGGTTCCTTGAAAATTTCGTCAAAATCGGCCCAGCCGTTTTGGAGCCATTACGTTACATACATACATACATACACACATCCTATTTTATATATATGGATTCCGAGAAGAAGGCTTTTTAAACAAAATTATGAATTTTGTTTTATAATTTTGGGCAAAGCAGTTCTGGACAAAGAAAAAGCTTCCACATCATCGTAATTGTTTCTCAAGTGCTGTCAGACTTATTTGTTGGTCGGTCGTCGAGAGTTTTGCGTGTCAGTCAGGCGTGTATTAATTATTTCACCTCGAGTACTGTACTGCGCTACAGTTTTTTGAGGAATGCATTCATTAACACAAGCAACAAAATTTTTTTCGGGTCACTGCCTCCTTTACGATCGCAACCTGGCAAATATGTGTTGAAGACGCCGGTATTCAAAATTAATGTAACAAAATAAAGCTGCAATTCACTACTAATTCTGGTCCAAAAATATAAAAATCACCTTGACTATTCACCGATTAACCGCCAACACTTGAATCAATTTTGTATAAATATTAAATTAAAAGAAGTTTTTAAATAATTAACTGCCTTTGACAGCTCACTGCTCAGTAAATAAACAAACTCGATGAGTGTGTTTTCACATAGTGATACAAAGTAGTGACAGGAGCTCTATTTTAAAATTTCAATTAAAAGCTACTTTTGCCACGTTCCCTAGTACCAGTAATATTTAAACAAAATTATTTATTTTTAATTTTAGATTTTAGAGCCGGTTCTTCACGGTCTTCGGGACCAAATAACTCTCTGTCGACTATTAATATATAAAAAAAAACTCTTTTCGTTCGAGTATAGCCAATTTAATGTGTCTGTCAGTACATCTAATTGACTCCTAAAAAAGTGAAAATTTTTCTTTTGCATTTTAAAGGTGTGCAGTAACTAAAAACTTGAATGAAGTCTTTATTGTAAAAAATGGTGATCCATGTCAAAAAAGTACGAAAATAAATAAGATGCTTATTTCTTCGTATTTCGTATTCCTCCGTAAAGTTTCTTGAGTATTATTTCCGATGTGATGCACTTTCATCTTCCCTGCCAAGGGACCAACAGTCATCAGACAACATTTTGGTCTACCACCAGCCCTGGTACCATTTATCCATCTACTTTATGTGCTGATAAAAGCGTTCCCATCAGTTTTCGCTCACATTACGTTGCTTTTAAGGAAAACAAGTCGCGATGTTTGCTCAAGAAGGAAACTTTAAGCAACCCAACATTTGTATCAATTGTCGATTTCAATACTAAAGTATGCCATGTCGTGCTTTTTTGGTTAGATCCGTGATGATGTCCCTTTGATGCTTTCTAGTTTACAATTCGCCCCATACATATATAACAAAATGTCAACAAACAGCACATTGGTCATAAGCGGCAATACGAAGTTGTATTTTGAATAATAAAATAATACCATTTGGTAATAGTTTTGCAAATTTTCACAAATTATTTGAAAGATGGGTATTGCCTTCAGCGACGCTTAATCCACAACAAATACTGGCAGCAAAATTTAAAATTTTTTTTCAATATTAGAATGGGAAATATGACTTTTTTGTTATTACATATTTTTAAAATCAAAACACTAAATAAGAAAGAAACTAGTTAAAATTGCCGAAAAATTATTTTTTATTGTTGGCCCCATGTGAATTCGGACAATGTGATAAATTCTTTCTAGTTTCCTCCGATTTATATATATTTTTTTTAATTGATGATATAATAATCATTTGCTGCTCTTTGTATAAAGAATTTTTTGATTTTTATTTAATCTGTTCAATATTTCTCATCAATGTAAAAAAAATCGTTATATAAAAAGGACTGGGGGTTAGAGTAAACACTCATTTCATTAAGGGTCGAAGAAATTTTTGAAATTAGCAAATACGAAAAAAAAATATTATTTTAATAATAATAGAGCAAGAAGTTAAATTTTTTTATATTCTTTTTCTGAAGAGTACGTGGCAAAAAAAATAACTTTGAAGAAGGATTATGGAAAGAAGTTTCAGAATTTTGATCGGAAGTGCTTATCGATTAGTATCAAAAGATACACAAATTTACGCGGAATGTCCCATACACATTTGAAGGACTTTATGGAAGGATCCAAATATTTAGGACGTAGAGTTGCAAGTATAGGGCAGTGGCTTTATTACAAACGAAAGATTTTCGAATTGGGTTGCGCGGTCTATCGCCTACAAATTATTATGATTGAATCAAATTGTTTTCAAACACCAAAAATCATTTCGTCTACATTTTTATACATATGCAAACAAAATATTACCAAAAAAAGAAACACTTACACATGCGCAGTAACAATTTTAATTCAAGACGTAATCGTATACAAATTTATTTTCTTATTTTTGATCAATTTCAATTTGATATTCACTTGAACAATGAACTTTTGTGAGATTTAATCGGAACCAAATTTAGAAGTAATAAATATTTCACTTGACAAATAATTTTGAGATTTTATTTTGTATATTTTAGAAGTTTCTGTTAACAGGTTATTCAGTAAACTAATTCACGATTGAAGCAACTTGTAAAATATTTATTTAACACAGCCAATTTGAAGAAAACACGGTGGAAAGGCATTAACTATATATGCACGAGTTAAAGTCTACAAATTAACACATACAACCATGGATTTCTTTGCAGGCAGCATAAAATGCATCGCTGCGTGTTCGAGCAATGGAACAGTTGTTTGGCTGCAGTAATAAAACTAAGACAAATGGAAAATTTAAATGCAAACTTTATGGATAAATCTCATGAATAACACTCTAATCAACAAATAAAATTTCCCCCCAACAAATTACTCTATAAATTTTTTTTTAATTTTTTTCCAAAGAGAACATAGATGGATGGATACAAACATAAATATTTTTTTTTGGATGTGTGTACAGTGGTGGACATTAGTTTAGCGCATTCTAGACCAAAAGTATTCTTATATGCTTAAGACTTTAATCGTGCATACGTGTATGAATGTCAGAATTGCCATTTTGAATACGAATAATAATGAAATATGTAAAATTTAAAATATGCGAAATTTGTGTTCACCCCAGATGATTTATTATGTAAAGGGTGTTTTTTACAGAGGTATAGAACTTTAAGTTGCAATAAAACAACGATGGATTATTCGATTGAAATGAATTTTGTTTATCCGAAAGATAATCTTGTGGCATTACATTTTAAATATGATTTCTGGCATATGATCGCCACGGCTGGCGCGGATGTAGTCCAATCTGGACGTCCAATTTTCGATGACTTTTTCCAACATTTGTGGCCGTATATCGGCAATAACACGGCGAATGTTGTCTTCCAAATGGTCAAGCGTTTGTGGCTTATCTGCATAGACCAATGACTTTACATATCCCCACAGAAATAGTCTAGCGGTGTTAAATCACAAGATCTTGGAGGCCAATTCAGGCCAATTCACAGGTACAAAACGTGAAATAAGGCGGTCTTTCAATAAATCTATTGTGGCACGAGCTGTGTGCAAGCGTTATTCAGGCGTGAGTCTATTCATGATGAATTGCCAAACCAAACTGAGAATAAATCACTTGACAGCTGTTAAATCGGTCGCCATCTTGAAAAGTAATGCCAACTTAAAGTTCTATACCTCTATAAAAAACACCCTTTACTTGCAATTAACAAAACATAAATAAAAATTATGTAAATTTCATTTTTAAGCACTAAGGTCAGTCTTCAGGAAATTCAAATAATATTAGCAACAAAATTGTCACAATGAAAAAGATATTTGAAGTAAAAATTTAAACAATTTATAAGGAAATATTGGAAATAAAAAGCATTTTATATTTGAAAACTGACCTTAGTGCTTAGAAATTAAATTGACACAATTAAACAACAAAAAAAGGTCGAAGGAAAAATGGCGTTTATCATCAATAAAAAATTTAAAATAATAGAAACAAAGAAAAAATTATAGAATATATTACCGCTCAAGGGACAACATGTACTTGATTTGCATAAATGCAATTGGCATGAAGTGTGCTAAAATAGTGCACATCACTGTTTGTATTAATATAATGACCATAAAAGTGCAGTACTGCCAAAAGCATTTGCTCAACAAAAGTAGCAACGATAATTTTGATTCATCGTTCAAATGTAGAAACAATTGAACAAGTAGTTCCGCTTTTATAAGCATCAATAAGCAAATATGCAGACAGACAAACAAAAATATCTACCACAACAGAATACAGTTACTGCTATTGTTGTTGTTGCTGTTGTGTCTAAGTATTTATTTATAAAGAGAAATTAAAACATCAATAAAAAGTTTCATCTGGAAAAGGCATACGAGTACAAACATAAAAACACACTGTAAATACTTACGTGCAGTTATTAGTATCTATGTATCTGCATACATATGTACATTTTCCAGTACATAGTATATATATATATATACATACATACATAAGTATGTATGTTTATACATGAAAGATTTAGGTGAAAGAAGTTATTTACCTTGTGCAGCAAAAACTTGATAGAATTGTGACAAATATGTTAGAATAGATAATCTGTCAGGTACTTCGTAAGCAGCCATATCGTCGGCATCCAATAGTGCGGGTATACCCAAGTATTTTTCCGCTGTTGTAAATGCCAATGCGTTGTTGTAATAGACATCGGATTTGTTCAATTTCTCGAAATCTCTGAAAGTAATCAAAACGAATTCGGAACTTAATTTGGATGCAAAAACTTATGCTTGAGCTTAATAAATTATAGAAAAAATAACATCTGCTTCGTGGCCATAAAATGGGGTTTTTAAAAGTGCGTTCTAAAATAATACAATTATGTACGTACGTATGTATGTATGTACATATATGTGATGGCATGATGATGAGCTGTGTGACATCGTGCGTCAGCCTGCTGAAACCATTAAAACCTTGGCTCGCTCTTGACCAATGTAGCCATTGATCAAAAACCTGTATCAAACTGTCAGTCTCAGTGAGTGCATTAACCTCTCGATAATGACGTAAGGGTTTACCCATTCGATTGTTTTATAATATTTTAAAATGTTTTTCAAGCTTAAAGTGACTTATTTCGGTCCGCAGAGATTTGATACTGACTGAAAGTCAATATTCCACACAGAAAATATCGATCAGTGCCAAAATTACATACGATTTACAAAGATACTTTTATTTTGACCATCCGGTATTTGGATACAAAGAAATTTGTTTTGTGTCATCCTTTTGTATTCGTGCGTCCTGATTACTCTTTATTTTTGCAATAATAATAGATCAGAGGAGGACGAGAAAAAATAGAATATTTTTTCTTATCTTTACTACACCGTTAGCCGTATTTTATATTTATTTATTTTATTTTACGTGAAACAATATTTATTACTTTTATAACAGAAAACAAAAGATTACTTTCTGTTGCTTTTCAAATTGAATACATCCCATCATAAAAATTTTTATAATTCTTTTCTTATCTTCATCAAAAAACGAAGACGCAAATCTGCTGTTAGAAAAGAAATAACGGAATTCAGCGATGGGTGCAAATGCCTTGTGAAAGTGCAAGTGCAAAATATGGCTGAATAGCAATAGACTCAGGTTTGCACTTGCAACACCATTGCGTCTTCGCAAAAAATGCACTAAAAGCTTAACATGTTTTTTGTTAGTTTTATTCATAACTTCTTCTTTCATATACTAGTATCTAGTGTACTAGACTAGTCTGAAGTCTAAAGGCCATAGGTTCGATTCCAGCCGAGTGTTTCTGTAGACAAGCCAAGTTAGGTTAGGTTAGGTTGATTGGAGGGGTGTGATAGCCCATGTCATACGACATACACTTAAGCCAGTGAAGGCTTGTTGTGCGCTCCCTTTAATTATCAAACACAACTGCCAGAGTTCTGCGGCAGGATTCGAACCTGGGACCTTCGCACTACGAGTCTAGTACACTACCTACTAGTCTACGAAGGTCAGTTAGTTAGTAGTTTCGCAGTTTTTAATAATATATTCAGAAAATAATAAAACATATCAAAAGCATTTTCATGAATTAGCAAATATAAGAAAACACTAATTAATAACAATAGCAAACTAAATAAATATTTGTATAAAAAAGCAACGTAAATTGCTTTTACATGTATAATTTTATTATATATTGAGGGATTTCATGATTCGTATTAAAGTGCCCTTTTAAAATTAATAGCCCTTTTAAATATAATAAATTACAAGATAACAATATCGAAATACATTGAAAAATAATTTACTACACTCAAAAAACGAACAAGATAATAATCGTAGCATATTGAGTATTTTAAATTTACAATTATGGTAGTATGAGTTTTAATGAGTATGTTTTTTTTACAATATCAATATGGGTTGTATAAATACTACGAAGCATGTAGAAATTATTATATAAAAAATTATGAGAATATCACAAACTATACCTATACATATCAATGAAGGCTATAGTTTTCTCAATACCACGAGTTTTCAATTTAATTATTTAAATTTGTATTTAAATATGGAAACAACAAAACTTTAGCAATAATATCGGCTAGTGCGTAAAAAATTTGCTATTCTGTTTTCTTACAAATTTATACAAATTATTTTGGAATATTTCTTCTATATTTCAATACCAACAGAATTACTAAAAACTACAGGGTTAACAACACAATTTGCACCACTGACAGTCAGCTGATACTTATTTTTCAAACACTTTTGCAAGTGAATAAAAGGGAGCCCCTCGTAATTGCAAACAGTTGCATTTTAAAATGCACCAAACGTCTAAAATAGTATTTGTGGGATCTTGTATGATTATAAGCGATTGAATGTTTTTCAAACATGATTTGTCCAAAGAACACTGATGATTTGGCTATCGCCAATGAAATGCATGCATATAATCAGCTAAACCAATAACAAACAATAATTTTTTAAACAAATTAATTGGGACATAAATATTATTATACCATAAAAATAATAATTATTATTATATATTATAGCTGAATCCAGCGTATAGAAATTATACAGAGAATACAAAGTAAAAATTTGCAGAACGGTCTAATCCATTAGTGTGTCTAAAAAACTAAAACAAACGCTATCGTTCTGTTCTCAAATGCTCTTTATATTGGGGATTAAATATGTCAAAGATTTTACGTCAGTACCTGCCATAAACTTAACCTGACGGTGCTCTTCGCACTGGTTGAATGAAGCCGTTCACCACCGTCTCCGTCGTCCCTTCCAGAGGCACATACAGGGTGAGGATCTACTAATAGGCATCCCTAATAGGGACGATATGGTAGCAAATTCTATACAGGCTGCAGAACCATGTACAGACACCTTGCTAAAGTGCTGGAGCTACCTAACCTCCTACCACCCCAAATGGCCCAGCAGTAAGTGCCCATTAAGATAGGGGCACTTATCAACCGCAACCACCAGGGCAGCTCTGTCGAATAGCAACAGCACATAGAGATATATAGCCTGAAGAGAGCATCTACAACCTAGCACCATATTGCAGACACACTCATCCGACCCATAACTCGTCTCTCTTTGGGTTTTAACAACAGCCACCACGTGATCCCCGAAGGGGCCTCACCAATAACCAGTCTCGGCCTTGTGTTAAAAACACCTCCGATTTTAGGTCCCGTGCAAACCTCAGGTATCGGTAGCACCTCTACCCAGACAAGCATAGGCAATGCTAGTTCCTTAATTACTTATATGCAAGCCCGTTGCCCTGGTTTCAGGGATTGGGTAGTAACATATTAAGTTCTACGGGTAACTGGCCAAAGGTCAAGGTCTCGAAAGACCATGTTACCCACCCGGACGAGCGAGCGAACCCACTTTTACCTTTAATTTACTTGCATGCGCGCCCGTTACCCTGTTAATTCAGGGATTGGGTAGCAACATAAAAAATTTTAGGGGTTATCAGCAAAAAGGCATAGGGACGGAAACCTGATAACCCTATACCCCAGGAAGCATAACACCAAGCCACCAAGACATAATCCGTGCCCCCCGGGGGAATATTGGGGATTGGAAGATCCCAAATAATTATGTTGTTTATTTAATTTTTCAACTAAATTTATAGATTATTATAAAATCTGTAATTAGTTTCTATCGGCCGAAAGTAATAACCTTGGATACACCCAATATGTATCTTGGCATAGAAAATATGTACATATTCCCATCTGCAGATGTCAATTGAGAATACAATTGCGGTTACCAAGTGCATCATAATTATGGTCTTTCGAAATGGATTCTGGCTACAGTCGTTAACCAATTTCTTTAAACCAAAGTTACATTATAAATATTGTGTAATTATAATTGCAACGTTAATAAATAAAAAATAAATCAATGAGAAAATATTTGAAATTTAACTCATTTAAGGTCCGGACATTTTTTAATTATCAAATATATACATTGTATAAATTTTTTGAATTTTTATTAAGTATTATTTACTTACATTAAATCTGGTCTAAAATGATGTATCATTGCACAGAAAGCCAAACCATCTCGCCAGGATGTAGTCATATTGTCAATTTTAACACCAGGATATCCTTCAGTCATGCGACGGCACCACAGTTCTAAAGCTTTTGTACCACGACGTTCCGACATTCTTTTCCTTCGTTTCCTTTCTATTTTGCAAATATTCAAATGTTTTTTCTTTATTAAGATACAAAAACAAAGCACCAATCGATTTTTAGCTGCAAATATAAACAATAACAAATTTTATTATTTTTTCTCAATGGAATACGAAAATACTAATGTGCCAATATGTGTACACATGTGTGTTTGTAGGTGTTTGTATGCATGCAATGAAGGCAGTTGGAGAAGCTTAAGCACAGTGGTACAGGTCTACTACATTCGTAGTAATCAAACTCAGATGATGTAAAAAAAACTAAACTTACTCGTAAGCCTAAACTAAAATTATTCATTGAATAACAAGCGCTAATAAATAGTGCGCACTGACATACCAAACAATTGGAAAAAACATAAAGAAAAACGATAACCAAATTGTATTGAAATCTTTCAAATACTTCTTCTAATGCAAATAGATATTTGAATGATCTCCAGCTCAATAGCCTGAAACGAATCAATCTAATTGCTTCAAATAGGACAAATGTTTTTACATCATGCATCATATTCGACGGTGAGCTTTTCTGAATACAGTGAGTGGTGTTACTACAATGGTTTGCGTCAATTCTGGTAATGTCGGTCGCCCATTCACCAAATGTACAGTTGCTTACAATGATAGAATGGCTTTTATGCATGTGTAGTGCATGTATCCATTTCTTTATGATTATAATCGTAGTGCCTGAAATGGTGACATGGTTTTGTCATCAGCCCAATTTAAACCAAAACAGAAGTACTCTGCCCTGTCCTTGAACATTACAATGTTAAATGGATTATGTTTATTTTACACATCTGGGTTACTTGTGGAAAACGATTACTATCTCCTGGAGTATAACTCACTGGACTAGTCGCGTTTGTTGCACAGTTCAATCATTAAAAACACGCCGTATACCATCAGTTGCATATACCATCCCATTACCATCAGTTGTCTGTTTGTTGTTGAAGTTGCAGTGATGACATTGCTATATACGGAAGAAAAGGATCACACGAACTTAGAATCATGCATATGATGTATTAAATCTTTTATGAGTAACATAAAACTTTCGAAAATCACTGATATTTGTTGTTGATATTTTCTCGAATTAGTGATTCTGATAAACTTTTGATTATGAACTTATTCTCAAACTGAAGAATGTCTTCAAAATAAATTTGGGCATACGTTTATATGACCCAACTAAATTAGTCCAAATAAATTTGGGCATACGTTTATATGACCCAACTAAATTAGTCCTTCAATCAGCAGAGAACTGTTAAAAGGACTGTTACGGAAAACAATGTTGGGGGTGTGCGGCTTTCCCTCTCCAAAAAAAAAATATAAACGCAATGAAGGCAACTCATTTACTTATATACTTATCTACCTAATACATATTTATGAGCAAATTTTTAGTTTTATATAAAGAGATTATTTATTAATTTAAACTTTCAATTGAAATAATTATTTCAAAATGTGACATTTTTGAAAAAAAAAAAAATTTATCTGATTTATATAAAATTTTGCGAGAGTCAAAAATATTTCACTTACAATGTAAAAACTATCACGTTGCGGAACTAGACTTTCTCTTAAAACAAAGAAATAAACGAAGCAACATTGTTTGCTTAAATTAACCGACAACAGCAATAACTTTTTAAGTTTAGGAGTCATTAAATATTCCTCAGTTTGATATACACAGTGTCTTCAAACCAAACAAAGTCTAAGCACGTATTTTCTTTAATGAAATGCAGATTTATTTACTTTGTTCAGTATTCTTTTTAAAACGTATCAATATGGATGTGCGCATACAGCCACGTACATAGACACACATGTATGCACATATATACATATGTACATTAGGGGCGTAACCAAACTTACGCCTGATGCCAATGTAGTGGCAATATGTAATTGTTGTTGTCATTTGTAAAAAGTTATTTGTTTTGTTTTTGTTTAATTAAATTTATGAGTTTCGGAATACGTTGTTATATCAAATATTTGTATTGTATTGTTATGAATGTTTTACACAGTTCAAAAAAAGATATCTCCTTAATATCTTAATATGCATATATATATATATATATATATATATATATATATATATATATATATATATATATATATATATATATATATATATATATATATACGCATATCTGCATGCATACACACATACATGTGAGTGTGCATTAAAATTTCCAGGAATATACTGGCCTTTTAAATCGTAAACAATTTGTTGATTGTACTTTAACATGTGGAAATCATTCCAAGAATATATAATGAATTTTCAAATATAAAAATTGTCTACTATGTTTTTTGAATAAAACTTAACGACGCACTGTGGCACATTTTTTACCTTTTTAGTGTTCACCTATTTCAAAGTTAGAAAACTCGAGACATCCACGAAAGCTCATCGCGTTATGGACCGATAGGATTTTTGCCCGAAAAATAAAATTTTCTAATTCAATGTAAAGATCTTCGCATCTAAAGACACACATGACATTTGGTGTTTGAACATTGAAAAGTTTTTGCGAGTCAGTCAACAATTTTAAAAATTATGCCTCGCCTTGCAAACTATCCAGAGGGATATGAAATTAAAATTCCAAATGGACGTGGGAACATATTTCTTATATGCACTCATTGTTGCTAACTAGACACCCATTAGAGCAACCATTTGAAAATTTTATATTTTATAAACTGTTGTCAATGAGCGTACGGAAAATATTCTTAAAACTATTACATATTTATGTGTCTCTTTGCGACTTTATTTCCAATCCTTAATCTTATATAGATTTGGTCAAATTATGGAAAAACAGATTTTTAAGTTGCATTTAAGTCTATTTCTCTCTTAACCACTTTTTACTTTTCAAAGTAAGTATGTACATACACGAGTACAAAAAGCTGTTGTTGTTGTTGCTACCAGTATTTGTTGTTTGCTCCATTAGAAACTTTGTTGCAACGAACATTTGTGTTTGTAATGTCTGTATCTTCACACTCATTGAATGCACTTTCTCTTATTGATTTTATTTTTATGCAACTCAAATAATGTTTTATTTTTAAATTATCAATTATCGGTTTAATTTGCATTAATTAAAAGAAGTGAATTTATCATATTGAATCCCACTATATAATAAATAATATAAGAAAAATCTATTAAGATGCAATTAACGTAACCTTTGGAGAATAAGATTTTCTATTTTAATTAAAACCGCTAATGTGGTAGGTTTCCAGACGAGTATAACATTTTTTAAATTTAATTAAATCGAGAAAGCAACACCAGCAAAACTCAAGCTTATGTTTAAAATTGTATGTTGTCTCTAAAAAAATTAATTAAATTATCGCAATCGTCCTTAACCCCAAGAGGTTGTTTACAAAAGGAAAATTATTTTTTCTCTCTTTGCATGTTGAAATATTAATCAACAGAAATTTGAAAATTTACGACAAATTTCAGTATTCAATTGATTTAGATATCAATGTACGAATGCGAGTATGACTTATATTTTGAGTTTCGCAGTCATTCATTTTCTTAAATTAATTCGTTATTGATTTGTAGAAAACAAAGGAATAAACAAATAAATTAAGCGACTACACAACACTCCCCTTTTGAATAGTAATAAATACACAAAAATTGTGAAATAGTTTTCTATGAAAATATATTTTCCCTTTATAGAAACTAGCTTCAATTAAAAGGTCCCAATTAAAAAGTTATACTCAGCATATGCACTTGCTTGCAGAATGGAATAGGTATTTTATGTCCCTCCCACTATTCGCTCGTTGGCTTAACTGAAAAGCTCGAAATTTGAGTTGCATTGTATCCTTTAACAATGAATTATCCTTTACGCAATGAATAAATCTGGTCAGCATCAAGTTTTTTTAAGTCGACTTCAATTCGTGTGTATTTTTTTTAAATTTTTTTATGTTTGTACACGCATAACTTTATAATATGTGAACCGATTAATTTTTTTTTTTTTTGTAATAGTTTGCTTTTAGTTTAGTCCTATAATTTCCTTTCAAAATCGGACGGTTTGCCCGCCCGACTTACTGATTATAGCATAACTCCACCATTATGCCTGCCAAACTGTCTCATATAAATTTAAGTGGAAATCGGACCAACCAGGTGGCCTCGCGAAATATTGCTCGTCGCATGACTCCGCAACTTATGGACTGATTTTCTTGCCTAGGATTAATGCCACCCATAATTGCGATGGTTTTGTAATTTATTTGAGTGGTCGTTTTTTCAGAATAAATTATTTCTAATTTATTTCTTTATTAGTAATGCGGTAATGTTTAAAGGCAATCACGATTGCCGATTGAAGTTTGGGGAAAAGGAAACAGATTTCATGTAAAATTTTATTCATGGCAACGGAACATATTCATATAACAGAGCGGCCGACAGGAAAATAATACAAGACATATTTTTTGTAAGTTTTTTTTTGTTATTTTCTCAGCTTTGCATTTGCGATAAAACATATTTTTTACTTTTCTTATCATATCGGAATCACACACCCATGATCTTGAAATCGTAAATCCAATAAAATTGGCGATAGCCAATGCAATATGCTATGGTTATCGTCAATTCTATGCAATTTGCGATTTACAGAATATCGGTGATAATTAATAATTGAACGAATCATTATGGGACTCAAAATGTTTTGACTAATAAGATAAGAGCTAAACCATATCAGACCTTAAACTGACTAAAATTATTATGTAAATTGATTAAACTGATTGATAAAATACATTTGATCTCTAACTTTTGACTTTCTATTGTCAAAGATATTGAGAAAGTTTAAAAAAGCATAACAACAAATCAGTTGCCAGTTTCAGAAGATTATAGTTTAAATGAAAGCATTTAGAAAAACAAATATTTTACTTGTTTAGGAATAAACGCAAAGTTGTGTATAGAAACTATCCCGAAAAATTAATTTTTTAAGCCACTAGTTTTAAATTAATAAAAAGATTCAGGTCTTTTGAATTTTAAGTGACGCTGAAAATATCAACGGAGAGTGAGTCTGATTTGGATTTCGGAGTGATGTTAACATTGATTCAGTTTTTTTTTTAATACCGGTAACACCACTTCAATTAATGGCGAGGACTACAGAACCAAGTTTACGGACCTTTTATGGCCCGAAATGAAAGATATTATGGTGGATAACCATTGGTTTCAGCAGGCTGATACACCATGCAATCACAGCTCATTTAATTTTTTTAAATACAATTGTGTTTGGACCACCCCTTATATGTATGTATGTAAGCTGCAGCGTCTAAAACAATAAAATTGATACTGTGTGTGTGTAAGTTGTGAAGAATGTTTCAATTTCTAATGACAAATACAAAACGACAATTAATATTATTTTAACACCGACTGTGATGAAAAACTTCACGCAAATATAAAAAAATGTCAAATCGCATTAAAACAAATTATTGCTGGCAATATGTACGAGTATTTTTCACTTTTAAATTTTCAAAGCTCTTTAACAAAAACAATAACAGCGGTTAATACAACTGCCATATTAATGACTGATTACGAACGCTTTCACTTGTAGTGGTCTTTAAAAATACAAAAAGTAATAATAAATAAATATGTAATACACATACATATGTACATACATATAAAAAGTATATGTAATTGTTTGTTAGAAATACATTTAAAAGAGTTTTTGTCGTTTTTTTCTCGTTAAAGTAACCACATTTCACCAGTTATTTATTCTCTTTTACTGTTTTCATTTACAGCGACGAGCAAAAGTGGCAAAGATCAGCTCTAAACACGGTTTGGACATTGGGTAATGGAACCCATAGAAGTTGGATTAAAGCAGCAAAGCTTGTTTTCATTTCAAATATGTTCAAATGTACTAAGTATTTACCAAAATAAGAAAAATATTAAGTCTTAAAATATTTATTTCCAGCCCAATTCAGAGTTTCTTCAGTATTATGAAAAGTTTATACACATTTGCATTCTTTCAGTAACTCTTTAAATTCTCTTGAAAAATATTTAATGGGGTTGCCAGTTGTAAGCTGGAAGCCAAAGTTCTAAGTGTCCCTTTAATTTTCTGCGTATTTTTCTAACGGATTGCACCACGTTCTGTTCAGTTCCACATCTTATAAAATGGAACCTTTTTCCTTTGGTCGTAAATATTGTGATGTTATGCTTGAAGATATAAAAAATACCAACCTAAACCATCAAGCCTTTGAAGTCACGCTCACTAGCAATAAATAAGCCATATAATTATTATTATGATTATTAATTATTTTTTTTTGCTTCTAAATTATGTACATATATCGAAACTACCTCCTGAAGATCTGCAGCCGATAACGCACATGGCGTTTTCTTATCTAAAAAAGTGCAACATTTTTTGGCTCCTTCAAAGAGAAAAATTTTATTTGGAAATGACATGCAATCTTGTAAGGGAATTAAATTGTTAAAGTTAGAGCAATAAATAGATTTTCTTTCATAAGTTTATGAAAAAAATTTTACACATTTTTTAGAAAAGAAACTTCCATTTTTATTTTAGTAGTTTCAGTTTTGTCCGCTGCTGCATATGCTACTTACGTACACACAAAAAAAACACATACATACTGTGATTAGCCTTAATGCACAAATCAACCCGTCTATACCATCAAGTTCAAAACGTTTGCTAGAGAAAACTTGCTTCAATCATAAGCCACGTGCAAGCCCCGGTATGACATAAGTATGTATGCATAAGTATTTAATGTAACGAATTTGAGATATAAAACAGGGCTAAAATAATCTTTTAAATGAGTTTTTGAATTAATAAAAATTTATAACAATAGAAATATGTATATCAAGAACACCAGTGGCCTGTTGTAATTATTTGATAGTAATAAAATAAGCAAAAAACACGTTTAAACAATCAATATATTTGTATTTGGAACGATTTTCCGTCATCCCACGTCAAATTTGGTTTATGAACAGACCGGTTTCGGCTTTGTGCCATCTTCAGTGTTCTCGAATACTAAATCGTTTTTCTCGCTGTACGTTGTCTTTTGTATGGTTCGTTTTTTCTTTCCTTGTCCCTTTGTGTTTCTCTCTCTCGTCCTTGTATGTCTATGTGTCTCTCATTCTCTCCCTCTCTCTACCTGCTACCTGTTCCTCTCATTTTTCTATATACCATGTCTGTGCTCCCTGTCTTTATAGCGCGGCGATTATTTAATAGGTGTATTATCTGTATGCAGGTAGTAATCTATGATTGTGCGTTTTTGGATTGGCCTTTTGTCTTGTACATCTGTTGTTATATTGTTCGGTTCCGTTAAATTATTGTTCTCTTTTGTGTAAAAATATTTTAATGGTTCAAATATTATGTCCGAGGCAGTGTTTATTTGTTCATTTATTATTCTCCCATCAAAAGTTTTCTGTTTGTATATTTCCATGTTTTCTAATACGTTCAACCGCCGTCCTTTATGCTGTATGTGTAACAGTTTAACCGTTTTTCTAATATGCGCTGGTGTACATTTTTTGTTGAATATGTGGTTCGCAAAATTCGATTCTGGTGTTGTTCCTGGTTCTCTCATTTTTTTGTTGTAGTCTCTCATATGTTCCCGAAATCTGGTTTTTATCTTTCGTCCCGTTTGTCCGATGTAACTGTGTTGGCATGTGCAAGTTAATTTGTATACTCCTTGTTTATCCAGGCAGTCTGTCTCGTTTGTGCTGTCTTGGAGTATTCTACCCAAATTGTTATTTGTTCGGAATGCTGTGTTAATGTTGTGCTTTCTAAAAAATTTTGCAAGTTTGTATGTTGATGTGCCCATATATGTTAAAGTAGCCCAAGCTTTCTTCTCCTGCTCCTGTTCTTTGTTCCGTTCCCCACTTGTTATGATATCTCTCCTGATTTTGTCTACCAATTTTTTCCTATACCCGTTGTTTTCCGCTATGCTATAAATTATTTTCAACTCCTTTCTATATGCCTCCCGCGTTAGTGGTATTCGTTCAAGTCTCGTTACTAATTGTCTAATTGCCGCGTTTTTGTGTTGTTGAGGATGGTTTGATGAATTGTGTATTATTGTGTCTGTAGCAGTTGGTTTCCTGTATATTTCGTATTCGATCCTATTTAAGCTCTTGTTTGCCCGAATTGTTAAGTCTAGATAATTTATGCTATTGCCTTCTTCCACTTCCATTGTGAATTTTATGTTTTTGTGTTGTTTGTTCAGTAGATCCAGAATTTGTTCCTCTTTATTTCCTTCCAGTATACATATAATATCATCTACGTATCTCGCATAGAATGTAACCCCGAAATTGGTTTTTAGGTTCTCGACATATTTCTCTTCTAAATTTTGCATAAATATTTCCATTAGGATTGCTGATGTTGGATTACCCATTCCTAGTCCATTGGTTTGTCTATATATGTTATTGTTGAATTTGAAATAATTTTGCTCCAATGTGGCTTTTAGCGTATTTGCGAGTTGCATTGAAAACTCTACGTCTTTTGTTTTGTTGAGCAGTGTCTTATGTACAATGTTTATTGTCTCTGTTGTTGGAATTGATGGATACAAGTCTTTTATATCAAATGAGACTAGCCTAGTGTTTTCTGTTATATCCACGCTCTGTAGCCTATTAACTAATTCTGTGGTGTTGGCTATTGTGTGTTTGTTTTCTAGGTCCAAGTTGTCTTTCAGTATTGTTTTTAGGTATTTCGATAATTTGTAGCTCGGGGCCGATTTGTAATTAATTATGGGTCTCATTGGTGTATTCGGCTTGTGTATTTTCGGTAGAGCAATCATGGATGGAGCGCATGGGTTCATGAGTGTTAACGAGTACGATATGTTTGGTGTTATTATTTTGGTTGCCTTTTTGATTATTTCCCTGACTTTCGCCTGGTATTCGTCTGTAGGATCTTTCCTAATTTTCCGACATTTAGTGTCTTCTATCAACTGCTCCGTTTTGGTAATGTAATCATTCTTGCTGATTAATACCGTTGTGTTTCCTTTATACCACTAACGCGGGAGGCATATAGAAAGGAGTTGAAAATAATTTATAGCATAGCGGAAAACAACGGGTATAGGAAAAAATTGGTAGACAAAATCAGGAGAGATATCATAACAAGTGGGGAACGGAACAAAGAACAGGAGCAGGAGAAGAAAGCTTGGGCTACTTTAACATATATGGGCACATCAACATACAAACTTGCAAAATTTTTTAGAAAGCACAACATTAACACAGCATTCCGAACAAATAACAATTTGGGTAGAATACTCCAAGACAGCACAAACGAGACAGACTGCCTGGATAAACAAGGAGTATACAAATTAACTTGCACATGCCAACACAGTTACATCGGACAAACGGGACGAAAGATAAAAACCAGATTTCGGGAACATATGAGAGACTACAACAAAAAAATGAGAGAACCAGGAACAACACCAGAATCGAATTTTGCGAACCACATATTCAACAAAAAATGTACACCAGCGCATATTAGAAAAACGGTTAAACTGTTACACATACAGCATAAAGGACGGCGGTTGAACGTATTAGAAAACATGGAAATATACAAACAGAAAACTTTTGATGGGAGAATAATAAATGAACAAATAAACACTGCCTCGGACATAATATTTGAACCATTAAAATATTTTTACACAAAAGAGAACAATAATTTAACGGAACCGAACAATATAACAACAGATGTACAAGACAAAAGGCCAATCCAAAAACGCACAATCATAGATTACTACCTGCATACAGATAATACACCTATTAAATAATCGCCGCGCTATAAAGACAGGGAGCACAGACATGGTATATAGAAAAATGAGAGGAACAGGTAGCAGGTAGAGAGAGGGAGAGAATGAGAGACACATAGACATACAAGGACGAGAGAGAGAAACACAAAGGGACAAGGAAAGAAAAAACGAACCATACAAAAGACAACGTACAGCGAGAAAAACGATTTAGTATTCGAGAACACTGAAGATGGCACAAAGCCGAAACCGGTCTGTTCATAAACCAAATTTGACGTGGGATGACGGAAAATCGTTCCAAATTCAAACAAACCCCGTCGGAAGAATATCACAAAAATATATTTGTTGTAATTTTAGTCGTTTTTAAGTAAATATGCAATAAACATACATATTTTCTGGCTACACTGCAAATGTAGAAAGCGAGAAATTTTTATATGATGGAGGCGATAAAAACGGACAAAATCTATTGCGAAGCTAAACTACCTGTTATAATTTTCCATTTAAAAACATCTTCCATAAAAGTTTTACACACTAATAGTTTATTTTGACCCAACTAAAGCCATCCCAGCTAGCATTTGGAAGATTGTATGACGAGCGCGATCATTTCGCGATTCGTATTTTAATCACACAGACGATTGTTGAAATAAAACTATTCTTTGCTCTTCCAAATGATGGTCTTGCGAGTCGTTGTGACGATTGTTTCGCGAGTGAATGAAGTTTTTGTATTGTTTTACTCAAAAATCGCAGCTTACGCTTTCTCGCGATCGTCTGACGAATTAAACCGTTATGTTGAGAAATTTTACAAAGAACAATTGTTTTTGCTTTTGTTTAGCAAAAGATTTTTCAACACGTGTCGAGACAAAAGTGTATTTTTATTTAGTTATTAATTAAAAAAAAGTATGCAAAATTTAGCTGGCGTGGGACAAACAGTAAGCCCAGTTTTCAAGAATTTAGTATTCTTCGAGTTATAACAAGTAAGTACTTTTTTCATGCCCTTACAGTTTCCTTATTTGTTTTTATTTTTAAGATGTCTGTCATTCAAAATAAAAGTCTTGCAACAACATTTTGTTCATGCTGGTGACCGACTCAGGAAGGGTGATCGTACAAAGAAAGATGGCGGAACACACAAATAAATTAAGTTTTTAGTTTTTTTTTTAAATTAATATATATTTTTTTAAGTTTAATAATTGAATTGAATATGTTTACTTTTGAATTATAATATTTTAAGTTTAATAATGGAATTGAATATGTTTACTTTTGAATTATAATATTTCAATAAAAAAATAAACAATGCAGAACAATCCTTTTTATTTTAAAGCATTTACGGATCAATTAAAGATCGTCGTAGTATCAGTTGCAAGAACCTTCAGCGATTCTTTCTGACGCATCGCAGACGACTCGTTTAGGCGACTGTTTCAAGGCTCGTTTGAAGTAGCAACTAAAGCGTCTTACACGATTCTTTAACACGCATCGTAGACGATTCAAACGAAAGAGTCGCCGCACGGGCACAGTTTCTCCCGCTGTACTGAACTTGCACGATCGGAATACAACATCGTCGACGATTTATTTAATCGCCCCGTCCGATCGCGGAAGAGTCATCTACGATTGAAAATGCTAGCTGGGATGTGGCACATATGAAAATATATGCAAGTAGTTCTAGAGCAATGAACTAAAATAAATATAATCAACGTAACAATGTGAGCATGTCGTTGACATATTGTCTTGCTGGTTGTTCTACTTTGCTGACTATGTTGCGCATAGTCCACAGATCGAAAATGTTTCTTTTGTATTTTTATTCACTGAACATAGAAGAGCAAATGTTTAAAAATAGTTTTTATTGTAGGAATGATACTCGTATGTACGAGTACGTTTGTGCAAATTTATGCTAATAGATCACAACCACACATCCCAATTGGAGTACTCTTGTGGCACTTCACTGATTTGCCTTTAGAATGAATTTAGTTGTTAAATATTGTAATTATTATCATTTCATTTTACACACACACACACATGCACACACTTATACACACTTATACACAAGTGTATATGGATATTAACATAGTCGTAACACATTAAAATTGATCATATTTTATTTTTAATTTGATTACGACTAGTCATCAATGAACCAGTTCTCGGAATTAATATGTAATTAAAATTTATAGTTTTAACGCGACTGGGTTTAGCTCTATAAACTATTACATATTTCTTATTATTTTAAACTTCACTCAGCACATTGTTGCAGTCAAATGTTTAATAGTACCGATTTAAATGCTCTTTCTACATTCCATTTCTCCATTTTTCTGAAAATGGAAATGCCCCATAGAACGATTTCGGTCGAGCTAATCTGAATAGTGTAAAAGCCCCTTATGCATTGATGTTATTTTTATTTCCACGTATATCAACTTGTAATTTAAGCCTGCTGCTGCAGATACTGTTTTAGTACCGCGGGTTCTATTATTCATTATGGATCTAATATTTTGTACTCTATAATTTTCTTACATTGCTTTTGATATTTTACTTTATTTAAAGTTTATATATTTATGGAAATTCGCTACGGCGACGACGACAAGTGGTTTGGCCTACATTAAATTTCGAACTAGTTGTAGCTGTTTCTGCTAGAGTTTGCCGTAGCTGCTATTGCCGGTAGTGCTGCTACTGCTATGACTAAAACTAACAACAATTATGTACTTATGTTCTACATACTATTCGTACGTTTTAGGCACAGTGGTTGTTAACTTGTTTGACGCAGACAAAATCAAATATATGAACAAATAACACCATCAAGTTATTTTATTCCAATTTCGATTATACAACCCTCCAATACATAGTATGTACTGTCGAACAAAACAATGTCCGCTGTTGCCTATGTTCTCTTGTGTTTCTAATATCAAGGTTGTAATAGAATTCAATGGAATATAATATGGTAAATCTAAGGCAACATAAAATCAAATGAGGTTAATATTTCGGTTGGACAAAATGTAATAAAGATTTTACAAAATGATTTGCATTTTTAGAAAATTGTTATTTTGTTGCATTACCTTTTCTAATTATAGATTTTGTAAGTTGTTTTGGTAGACTTTGAGTTAAACTTTTAATCCCATTTTTTAAATCGTATTTGTGGGGTTACGAAATTTTATCGGATTCAGTCATCGAGAAATATATAGAAGTGGGTTGTAATACTTAGGGCCCTGAGTTGGCTAATCTACTTCCCAATTTGCTTATTCATTTGGAGTCATCACGTTGTTAAATCCAACATGCGACCTTCCGACTGCTAGTCTAGTACAAAGCATCTGAGGGCTGCTAGACTACAAGGCGTTTTTCTGTTATATTTGTACCCATTAGCGGCAGACCACTTGTCTGAACCATTTCCAGACAAATACCCATGTACGAGTATGTATGTATGCATGTGGGTACACTTACATACATGTACAATAGTTTGCTTTTTAGCTTCTTCTTACCTCACGTATGCTCACAGACAATCCCACTTCCTTGGTTCAGCGTAGGAAATAGAAGATGCAATGACTTCATGGCAATTCTTATTGCACAGATTCATAAATACGTATGCACTCGTATGTACGTGTTTTCCATAAGTTGATAAACAAATATTCAGTGAAAGGGAAATGTTTAAAATGTATCCTTCTAATAACGATTATAGTTCCATAATGAAATAGTCTACCACACACTCACATACTCAATTTTAGGAGCGTATGTTTGTAAAGCATTTTGCCCACTCTTAAAATCAAATTTAATGAAAAACGATCTACAGTTTCTTATTATTACCTCACATTTCAATTGTAAATATTTTAAACTCTGTGACTTCTTATCTCATCGTCATCTCTCTGTGTCTGCAACTATTTTTCCTTTTTCTCAGTTTTCAGTTTCAGGTGGCGTAATATTTGCAGGAAGACAGCAAACAATGCATTTTTTGTAATAAAATGTAAAAATAACAACAAAAGAATTTCAAGTGTTCGTTTTCATTTAACCAACTGAACTTTTCTTATTATTATTTTTATTTTTATTTGTATTTCAAATTAAGTTCATTTGCTTAAAGATTATTTTTTCAGATCTCCTTCCACAATTGTAGGTATGGTATATGTGTATGTACTTATATGCATGTGTGTATTTACATAAATACTGATGTTGTTGTGTTCATTGTTGGTGCTCTGTTTGCTATTATTGTAAAAAAGTGAATGTATTGCAATGGCTGCATACTTCTACCATCTGCGAGTTTGAATGAGCTCGTAGTAGTATCTATGTGCAGCGATTTGTAGAAAACTTTATTTTACTCGTACTATTCGTACTATTATGCCATTATAACTGACGACGAGCTCACTGAACTCTGGCCGCTATTTTATGAAAGTAAGAGTTTTTCTCCTTATTTATGTATATCGTAGTCAATTAGATTTTTTAACTGTTGTTTCAAACTTACCGGACTGGCAGGCATATAGTACATACGTACATGTACATAAGCATATATCTATATCTATACATACAGTATTTACACTTGTATATACACAATTTAAATAAAGTATGAATTTATATACAATGTATAAACATAAGTATGTACGAGCATGTAAGTATGAATGAATATAAAGTGTATTGACATGAAAGTCAAAGTCATGATCGTCAACGTTCATTGTTGATCGTTTTATTCATCGACTATTGAATTTTCTCTAAGATGCGGTTAAAATTATTTAAAAGTTTACACGGTACGAATATATAAGTATGTAATACATACAGATAACAACTTAATGTACATTTCAAATGTTTATTTACATCTTAAATATACAAAAAAAAATATATTTACATGAGCGATTATTTTGCCTTTTTCGAAGACCTGTTTCAAAATATAATTCGAAAATACGAAACTTAAAAAAAACTTTTAAAAATAAAAATTAAAATTCTTGAAATTAACAACAGACATTTGGGAGATTTACAAAATGTTGTAAATTTATGTATTTTAACGTATTAACATGAAAATATGTATATATAGTATAAGTGGTTAAAAAATTTTTATAATTTTTTTTTTAATAATTTTTTTACCAGAAAGGCAAGTTTCTGGAGACTGGTTATGACAGAACATTATTCATGTCACAAAAGAGTTTCTTATTTTAAGACGTTTTCTATTTGAAACCCAGCAACAATATTTTTAAACTTTTCTTATGTAATACTATGACAATTTGATTTCCAAAAATTACTTTTTCGTTTATGTAACACTGATGCAACTTTCTCACGATTATCAAATTTATTCCAAAATCGGAATTGTAAGTTTGTAAGACAGGTTCTGAATCTTGTAGATCTATGACGAGAGCACAGTAGAAAATGGATGATTTACCCATACTAGCGAAGAAATATCTATACGAGGGTAGGTTTTCGGATGTGTAGTCTAGTACGTAGGTGCGGAGGTATCAATGAAGATTCGACCCATCAGCTTTCGTGATGTTAATACCTGGAAATTTTATATGGCTGCAGTTCAAAATTAATTCGAAGACTGCGAAAGGCCGACAAATACTTGATCGCCAGTTTCCTTGCGGACTTATGTATACGCCACGCACAGCGGTTGCACACTAATTTTAACAAAACCAAACCAAATGAATGACAGAATATATCAACAACAAACTACTCCTACTGGAAATCCTTTGGGTAACTCTAACACTTCTCATAGCAAAAGAGGTGTTATAGCCCTCAGGACTCAAGCGTGTGATTTATCGCATTATACCTGAGTAGCAGAAAAAATTTGTTTAAGAAAGTGGTATACGGCTTCTCCCTGCCAAATACAACAGAGAGATAAGCGACAACTAATAAACACTGATTATGAAAGCTAATTCTCTTGCCTTTAATTGTTGACATTTAATTGATTAAATATTAAAGATAGAGCAACGTAGTATTGAAGATATAAAAAGCAAATTGAGCAATTAATGCTCTAAAGCATCTAACTTAATGCTGTTTGGTTGCATATTGTGGTGATAATAATAAAAATTTGGTCTCATTCTCAAAACTAGTCATTTTTAGCTCTTATTACAAAAGTTGCCTTCTGTGCTGGTAGCTAAATATGTTGGTGAGATAGTTTAACCCACTCTTCGAAGGCCGCCCCTATTTACATCATATGAGAGGTTACCTTGTATGTGCATGTTTGTATTTCCGATGTAATCAATATCGCCATACAAACATAATGATTTTAAAAAAATCTGTTATAATTTCTTCTGGTAGAAGAAATTATAAAAAAACCATAAAAATTTAATGACTTGTGGCATTCAGTTTTGTATGTAAATGTAAAATTATATTTGACAATATGATTAGAATGACCTAAATTTGCCCCAACACACTATTGGTCGTCCAGCTACAAAATGAAATTCAAATTAGCATTTAACAAAGAGAAAACATCATTAATCCGATGCTGATTTTGGTAATTACACTTATTCTGCCAAATCACCACAAGACATGTGGAATTGTCCAGATTTGCGTGCAATAGCCGCAGAACAGACACAACAGTTATTACACACAAAATTTTTCTTGCGTTGCTCGCATTTTTCATTTTATTTATAAGATTAAAATAAACCTAGACTTCGTTTTGGTAAGTAGTTCTCCTTGAAGTCTATAACGTGTATTTGTCCGTCTGTAAGTACGTACACAAAAGTGTGTCTCTCGCAACCTCATGGTTTAGAATAAACAACTGCTGCCCGGCTGTCGCTGCCGGAGTGACAAACATACAAGTCTTTGATTTTTTAATAAATTTTTTTGCGATTTCTTGTCCATTTTTAATATCAACATGATGAAGTTGAATGTTGAAAGTTCGACGTTGCGGCACAGCAACTGTGCAGTTAAAGTTGTTCTTGTTCGCATACGGGTATTTACACACGTTTAAATTCTATCATAATTTGAGTTTAAATCCAAATACTCGTAAACAGGAATTCAACATTTAGACAAACCAGGTAAATATCAGTTGACATACACATCAGAGATGAGCAACACAGCCCAATGTACGTTTTTCAGTACTCTTTTAAACAGCACCCCGAGTATTTTATTGGAAAACATGTTTAGGAGGCAACATTCGACGCATTACTGCCGAAATATCTTCGAATAAATGCAACGAATGCGTGAATATTGAATCTCTAGATTACAACATGTCCCTTTCAGTCATGGGGAGCACATTCCAGAAATTATATTCAAACTTTAATTCTATAAAATTTTCTTGCAAAAAACCACAACTTCATTGAAAAATTACTTTTTTTCTTACAATTTCTGTATCAACTGTACGCGGCTACAGTTTTCATGCACACTGTTCCGAAAACCAAAAGTCATCTTAGGATTTTTTGTTGAAATTCTTTAATTTCATTGTTTTCTTGAAATTTCGAGTTCTTTAGGCCATTTCCTTAATTTTATGTATTTTTGCAGCAAAATGATTCTATTTAAAAACATTCCAACATTTCATTCTAATTTTAGAATTTTTTTTTTTAATTTTCAATTGGTGCAGGCAAAACTGGCCCCTGATCTCTCTCCAAATCTCCGCTTTTTGTGAATAAGTTTGCTGACACCAAAAAATTTTTGTCTGACTCATGATAAATATCTTAAGTTGAAAAATTGTCCTTTTGCCCGTATCTCAGCTGAGTTAGTTTACTGATATTCGAAAGAGGGAGTCTTCGAAATCGTTCGACATTTATATTCATAAATCATTTTCTTTCCATTAGAATTACAGAATAACGTTCCCCTCCTAAGATTCATCATATGTTGTCTTCAGAACTAGCAGTCCGACTTTAAACAGACAGACGGATATTATTTATATTAAAATTATAAACTGAATCAGTAAATACAATGTACCTACCCACCCGTTCACATGGGGGGATAGGAGCAAAGCTCATTTATTATTTCATTGTACATATACACCAGAGACCGGCAAAAATCACGTTTTTTATGCCTTCACTCATGCATAACTTTTTTGTGTCCAATTATTCACAAACACATAAGCAAGCATGCGCGTACGCTCATAATCTTTATTTGTGTTAATCATTAGGAAGGCAAATACAAAAATGCCTATATGAATTTTTCAAGCAAGATTTTAACACAGAAGCTATTTTGAGCGTTTGCATTGATTAAACACAAAAACGAATGGCATTTATTCAACATGCCTTTTCTTTGCAAAGAATATTAAGAAAAATCATGCAATGATATATGCTGGCACATAATCTTGAGTGTGTAGGTATGTATGTTGTTAAACATTGTGGTTGAGAAATAAGGATGCCATACGAAGTTACCAAAAAACGTCGGTTTTACAATAAACTTTAAAAATCGCAATTTTCGGTTTAAAATCGTTTAAAGATCGGATTATTTTTTACTCATTCAAAAAAACTTGTTATTTTTATAAGAAATACTTCAACCTTGCCAAATTTGTTTGTTTTATTGAATTTTACTGAAATTAAAGTCGTTTTTAACTCCCAAGAATAATACCGCTTTATTGGTTTGGTACATAGATTACTTAAAAAGAAGGGTCTTTAAGTGTATTTTTCTGAGCGCGGTGCGCTTTTTTTTAAATTTCGGTGCTTTTTTTATTTTTTGGCGGCACCGAAGCAAATTCAACAAATCTATTTGTTTCAGTGTGAGAAAAAAATCTTTGTACAATAAAATACACCCGTTTCAACATTATTTTATTCAACAGCGCAAAATTTTTACACGTTTATATGAAAATGATTATTTTCACGACAACACGGCTACATGGCTACACGACCACCGTTGTAGCTGTGGTAGATTTAGGCTAATTTATATTTTTGTGAGCGACAGTGAGAGTGTTTAATATATAAAGGCTGGGGCACATAGAATCCGTCATCCGTCATCCTTCGACTTTTTCAACTGACGTTAACGCAATGACGGATGAGGTTGGCACAATGAGTACTTTGTTAACGTGTAGAAAATCAGTTGCTTTTTTTTTACATGTTTGCAACATTTATTTTTATTAAAGAGTAAACATTTTCTATGGATTTTGAAGAAATTACGGAGTTTATTTTAATTATAATTTTGCTTTATAAAGCTCAAGTTGTCTTGATATAATGGATAAAAGTCGAAGATTTTTGGTCAGACCCAAAAAATCAACTGTTAATTAAAACAAAACATACCAAAAAATTAACTGATAGTTGTCAAAGTACTCAACGTACGCCAAAAGTTAAAAGTTGCCCAACTTTCATCCGTTGCGTTGAAGGAGACGTACTGTATGTAACCAAGCTCATAACAAAACCTGTATTTTAACTTAGCTGTCAGTTGAAAAAGTCGACGGATGACGGATTCTATGTGCCCCAGCCTTAAGTGCTTAAAATACTTTACTGTATTTAACAAAAAATAAGAATACAAAACGCATTGCTTATAATATAACCTCCTTCATGTATACACATATACACACATGTCTATATAATTACAAAATGATAATTGTAAAAATCGGGATAATTTTAAAAATATATTTCTTGATTAATTATCTGTTTCAGCGTATCGTCGTAAAAATGCTATTAAACTGTTAAGTCTGGCAACCGTGTTGCCTAACCATTCTATAAACACACAGCACCTTGTGCATAAATGTACAATTGTTGATTTTTTGCCTTTTTCACATTAATGCTTTTTGCATTAATGCCTCTAAGTTTTTGATTTCGATCATGAATGTGATTAAATAAAAATGTGTGCTTTGAAGAGTTGTCCAAAAATTCATGCACACACAGTTTTTAAACACTCAAACTGAATAGCTGGCATGCGGCAACAGATTAAATTTACATGTTCGCAAACAACCCTTATTTTGCTTAGCATAAAATAGAATAGACACAATGTTGATAAAGGCATATTTGAACGTTTGAGCGAAAATGACATGTTTTTCGAGTGTTTGATTAATCTGATTTTTTTTTAATCACCGGTTGCAGGTCTCTGATATACACATTTGTGCATACATACTCGTACATACATGCATATAAATTAAAGGGCGCGTTTGACTTGTAGTCAAAACTTTTGGCAAATTTCCAGCCGGAATGATTGTTCGCCGTACTTGTAGATAAGTATATGTAAGTATGTATGTAAGTATATGTGTTGTGTCTATATATAATATCCATATGTGCATGCATGCATGCAGGCACATTTACAGATGATACAATGTGCATCCAGTTTACAGCGCTGCTCTTAGTTCTAATATGGATGATAAAAAATAAAATCGAAATTCTTTTGCTTGCACTATTACCATTAAGAGCCGTTGTTTGTTCCACTAACTTAAATACATGTACATAGAAGAAGTTTTGCTCCAAAGGTAATGACAGAACAACTCTTGTCTTCAAAAGGATTTAAAAAATTTACTTTGAAAGACGGCCTTCTTATACGAGTACATTCATACTCGTGCATTTAGTTTTTTATTCACTTTATGTTCGTTCTTTGGATCCAAATTTTAAAGAAAACCTGTTTTTTTCCTTTAGTATTTTGCCTTACATCCACCCGTTTTTAGTATTTCTTACACATCCATATACATACATATGTATGTATGTGTATGAATTTGTGTATATATGAATATATGTATGGCTGTGTGTGTATTTCATGATCTCTGTTGCTTGTTGTTTTTGTAAGTGGTTCTTTAATTCTGGTTTATGAAACAGTTTGTCGTTGTGTTCAGTAGTTATTAAATCGATCGTGTATGTGTGTAACGTAAGTATGTAAATCAGAGCTTCAAATCTGTTTCGTTTTAATAAATTGTTCAAACAAATAAATTATTATTATAAAATATTTCTAAATATGCACATACATACATACACACAAAACCTTAATGGGAGTCTATTATAGTTTACTTCTATTGTAATATTAAAATAGAAAACTATTATTAGTAACTATAATATTTTTAATCGGAAACCAAAATATTAGTTGACTTTTACTCTAAAGCAAAAATAACAATAGTCATAGGACTTACATATGTATATATTTGCTACATAATAATCAGGGAAAGTTGAAAGGTAACCCCCACTTTAAGTCTGAGCATTGGTCTCACTATCTTATTATATTTTTGTAATCTTTCAATAATCTCCCATCTATTTTTTAATGGATTGAGATTCGACAGTTTAATAGGTCGCTTCAGAACATTATATCATCATCGGTCCGTAGCCGCTGGTGAATATTGCCATACTTGAAATCTCCGAAATGGGGGCAGTTTTTCCTACTCATTGAAAACGGATCTGTAACCGATTGCAGCCACAGTATTTTTTCTAATATTATAATTAGACGCTGGACATTGCCCGGCGTCGAAATAATCTATTTATTTGTATATTCGGGTTCAACCGAATAATTTTTATGACTGTCTCTCAAGATATATTTGTACCGTTTATTTCATTTATTTGTTTAGAGACAGGTTTATATGTTCTCTGACATATTATATACTTACTACGGGCATACGTCCTCTGTACATGTTTTAAAAAATACATACTAAAATTTAGAAAGCGGATAAACTATGTAAATGATGTAAATCTTTCTGTCCATCAACCGACTTTACTTATACACTCATATTTGCGTACATACATACTTATGTAATGAGTTTTTAAGTTTTTGAAATTATTAAGTAAAGCTTATGAAGGAAAAAGGTACCATAAATTTACATTCTTAAGAAAATTGGAATTGATCTTTACTTATGCTTTACATTTTAGGTCCCTATCGCAAAGCTGGATACCACATTAATTCCATGAGTAGCAAACATATTTTGGGAGTTTTTCTTACAACAACAAATTGCTATGAGTTACAAAAACAAGAACTTTACATACCCTTGAATTATAAATTACATAAGACCTTAAAAATTTCAGTGGTTAAACATTTTTGAAAAATTATCGTGTATAATTATAATTTAAGAAAACTAACGATAACAGAGTCGAATTATTATTCACAAAGTTTGTTTAGAGATAAGCAACCAAACAAAGCAGTTATGAATACAAATTCTACTATTTATTCAGATAAGATTCATTAACATTTTTATAACATGCTTTCATTTCTGTTCTACATATATTTTAATTTTTAAAATTTATTACCATTTCGCTTTGAGGTTTCAAACAAAAACTAACACGTATTTCAAATTTGTTATTAGAGGTGGATACTTGTTGTGATATTATTTATTAAAAGAGTGTGCTGCGGCAAACGGAGAGGCATAAGCTTTTGTGTATATTGAAAGTTTTAAAAATACGCGTTAAGGCTGTTTCGAGATGAGCTTACATCAGAGGTTGTACTAACTTACGGGTGCCAAACAATTTGCAATGCGTGCAAAGTAATTGCAGAACGACTAAAAAGTTGCCAGTCAAAACATTCGACCATCATTTTAAAATAAAATACTCCAACCTGGGTCAATAAATTTACAAATTCACGTCATGGTTTTGTCTAAAAAGAGCATAAATAAATATGTATGCACTTAAAATAGATACTTGTTGCCGTTCTTGCGATTGTTTCAGACAATATTTTATTGTTCTATTTTCATTCGTTTGCATGTTGCATGTAAATGAATGTATGAATTTTATTCTCTTTAATTTATTTCTAATTTACTTTTTTTCCTAGAGTCATAACTTCATAAGCCCTTAAGTAGACTCCACATGTACTTTAAATGGATACTTATAGCCTTTCAGCAATAACAGCCACATGTTTAGAGAAAAATTATCTATACATTTCATCGCTTTGTGAATATAATATAATTATTAATTTTACTTTTAACAATTTAGAACTTTGCGAAACTTCTAACATACTTCTTTCTGTGCATACCATCGTATATAGCGCTTCTTCAAGAAAGAAAGTATTTTATTTTGCTATACTCTTTCTCCGCAAAAATTACATACATACTTGCATATTTACATATGTATGTATAACTTTTTATTATATGCAAAAAGATATTTTTAAAACATTTGCTTTTTTGTGACGCTCACAACAGCAACATCTACTGCAACTGCAAAGATACGTATTCAAGAAGAATACAGCGAGTAAGAGCGTGGTTTAAAAGTTATAATTAACTTCAGCTGTTTTTTGTTAGTTCTTTTTTATGGCACAGAAAAGAACTGTTTATAACGTTCTTTTCGATTAGCGCGAAAACTGTGTTGGTAATAGCTACAACTGCAGCAACAACACTAAAAATGCAAATAAAAAAATAATTCATAAAAGCGACTATCTAAGCAAAAAGTTAAAAATAACAAATATGAAATAACGAAACAAAAAACCAATGCAGTGGAGAAAAATGAAGTATAAAATGAAGTGTTTTCCCAGCAAATACGCGGGTTCGCTTCCAAATCAAGAACGACTTGAAACTTCCGATAGATACTCTAAAATAAATTAATATTTGAAACATCGTTCATTTAGGAATCAGGTCTAGCATTCTTGTGGAAGAGTTACTTTTTAGTTTGATTTTAGATTAATGTAGTAGAGAAAGCTTAATATCAAATACTTGGGAATTTCGTTCTAACATACTTTGGCATTATTTTTTCAAATACCAAATAAATTTTTCGAATAATTCTTTGGGAGAATATCCGGAATAAATTTTAATAATAACTGGCATATTTTTAACAATTTTATATTACAAATCAATATATAAAAACTACCTTGGAAATCATACTTTTGGTTGAAAAATCCCATTGTTTCCAAAATTTACTTTTAACAACAAAAAATTTACTTTTTACAGAAAATAGGTCCAAGTTCTTGATTAACAATAATGAAATTCATTCATTATATTTAAAATTCCAACTAGTAAAAAAATTTGTCCTTTAATACTCGTAAAGGATGCTCTTAGCTGTAGTAGATATCGCGTTGACGAGAAAGCAAGTTATGACTGAGAACCTGGGTTCGATCCCTGTTCAGAACAAGTTATCAACATCATGGTTTTTTCTGATTTACATTAGCTTAGCATTGTTGGACCTGTTGTAAGTGATGAAGGAATAGCACTGGTCACTGAACAGTATCCGCAGCTATATTTACTGCCTACGCTAATGTACATTACATCACGGCGGCCCCCTTTGTCGGTGATATTAGCAGAATCGTCGGCGAAGTACAACAATTAATAAAATACTATAAAAAAAGGCGGAATAGTAGAGTTGTAAAACAGAAATCAAGCTCTATCTCTCTGTCTTCTAATTTCACCACGTATACTCTCTACACTATCCCTTTCACAAAGAAATATGTAAGTAGTAGGCATTAATTGCCTGAGTGTAACTTCACTTTAAAAAAATTAAATAATGTACACACTTGTTCTGAAGGCTATAGATATGTTATCATCCCAAATATACATATATATATATATATATATATATATATATATATATATATATATATATATATATATATATATATATATATATATATATATATATATATATATATATAATTATAAAAACTTAAATTTATATACGTTATTGTTATAGTTACAAAATTTAATGGTTTGTTGTGACTTTAGATGTTCAAATACCGACATTTCATTGGTCGCTGAACGAAAACGTCAGTGAACTTTAAGCAGTTTAAAAGCATTCAACTTCACACAAGTACGTTTATGCCAAAATTATGAGAATACTCTATCGCATATGAATATTATAAAATACATAATCATAGTATGCTTACAATGCGATGTTGAAAAGTTTAAACTGCTTAAAGTTCACTAACGACTTGGTTTAGCGACCAATAAAATGTCGGCATATGAACAGCTAAAGCCACAACAACCCATTACATTTTGAAACTATAATTGTTTAAAAGATTAGTTGGGGATAATATAAAAATATCTATTCATTTTAGTTTATGAGCAACTCCCAATTGTATAATAACTATGACGGTTATGTAATCGGCAGCATAACATAATGATTTGTTAACTGTTTGGAAACCATGAAGGTTCTCAAGAACATTTAATATCAAACCAAGAAATAATAACTTTCACACATTTTTTAACATAAACTACGAGTGAATTCATTTCAAATAGAAAACTGAAACGTTAGATTCGTGTATGCTGGGTTAAAAACAAAATAACAATAATAACAAATAACAAATAACAAGCGACATGGAAGCAAATAGCAATTGTTCGAGCACGAATATGTTGGTTTGTATACGTCCATACGTACTCGTATTTAGAAGAATGTGCATAAAACAACCGTTAACCAAGCCAACAATTTAATGAAATTTATTAAGTAATTAAACAGTATGGGTAGTGTGCAGTGCAGTAAAATTTTTTAATCAAAATCTGCCAGAAGAGACTTCAAAAGCGCTGAGTTAAGGTTTCAAATTTAATGATAAATTGCAATTAGTTGTTTATACCTACACAAGTATAAGTAAATTTAAACGTGCCAATACGAGTACAGTGGGTTTGGGCTGTAACGAAGTCCACGGTACCAGAAGATTTTTATAAGCGGAGGTGATATTTTTGTTTCTTTCTTTTTAGTACATAGAAAGGATTTTGCTTATAATATGCACCGGTTATGGAGTACGAGTCTTTTCGCTATTAATACACGATTGGGAGCACTAGCGTAATTAAATTTTAAGTTGTTGTTGTTTACTAAATCAGTCATTTTTATTTTGTATTTTATATTGTAAGAATACATACATATATATTTAGAAATTAATTGAAGGGGCGTGAAAGATAAATTCAAAAGCTTTTAAATGATACATGGGTACCGGATACCAATCCTTATTTGATACTAAAATTTCAGAGACTTATAACTCGGAAAATATGGGTTGTTTTTCAATCTATTATTTAATCTAATCAATTTTTTTTATTTTTAAGCTTCTTCGCTGAACTACATTTGTTCCAAAATATTGCTTTGTACACATACATACACACATTTATGTATGTATGTGATTTATTTTATATATGTAGTTAATTCCCACTAATGGCTACAACATAATGCTGGTTTCGATATCGCTAGATTTGATGGGAAAATAAGGAAGCTAAATACATAATTATTACTAATAGCATGTGACAACCACTATTCATACATATGTCATATACATATATACATAAGTACATGTATGTATGTACATATGTGCGCAAATAAGTATATCATATTACTTACATTATTTGTATTTTGAAAACACTGTGCAGGACTTTAATTCGGAAATATATTATAGTTACAAATTTATGCACTTCTTGAATTATTTGCATAAGTATATGTATGTAAATATGTATGTAAGCATGTGTATTTATTTCTCTATTTACTAGGTATGTAGATATGTACATGCATACCTAATTATGTTTTAAAAATTATTGTGTTTCGGATCAAACACGTAAACAAAGGCATTGGAATTATTTTATTTTTGTTGAATAATCACTTTTTATAACACTTCAATTTAATTATTTTCTCATGGCTTTTTTCCTACCATGTACGTCTCTCTGTTTTCTTAATAATTCATAAAAACTGCATGTAGTTAACACTCAATGATTCTTTCTGAAACGCTTTCCACTCCGATGATGTCACACGTTGATCTCACGACCGGCGTAAAGCAACTGAAACAAATTTAACCAAAACACGAATGTAAAATAACATTTTTAACGTTTTCTGTATCTCTCTTTCTAAAACTGACTGACGAAGTGGCCAGATCTACTGCTTTTTAAAAACGATTAAAAACGGTTCAGTTATACTTTATGTAATTATTGTTCGATCCCACTTTCCACATTCTCTCTTTCCTTAATTTTAACGCGAAATCATATGCATTAGTTATAGATTTGCTTTAACAATTACTAAAATAAAAAACGTTGGTTTTTTAATAAAAACTTTTTAGGCCAAAAATCAAATGATGCGGGTAAAGCTCTCCTGATCAATAAGTTTCGCAGGGGCTTCTTAAATTTTTTGTTCAAAAATACTTCTCGATTTCTCTGAAGCGTTGTGCATTCGAAAATGTATCACTTAATCTTAATATATTTAATCATATTGCATGCAACTGATAAAATATTAGTTCTGAAATTTTCCACTTTCTTATATCCAAATTCAGATGAACATAAAGCGCGTTTTGTGACTTAAAAACTTAAAACTTTTTCATACATAATGGACTGTCTTCCAATAGGTTCGACGAGGCGAATTTCTGGGTGAATGGAATGGAGATATCAACAAGCAAAATTTTCGAATTTGGAACTATGCCATTACGCCATTAGTAATGTGTGTCATTTTTTTACTGCCAGAGAGTCTTGTTTTCTGTGAAAATTTCGTGACAGACTTGATATATATATATATATATATATATATATATATATATATATATATATATATATATATATATATGGAGGAAGCATATGGCTTGATACATCCACACAATATAAGAAATACGAATACAAATTGATATCAGATCGCGTGAACGTATTCGATATCTTCAGTAATAGGAATTAAGGTGATTGTGGAAAGAGGAAAAAAATTTCGCGAACGGTTGTTTTATGGGTAATTGTAAATTTTGTTCAAAATTGGAAATTTTTTACAATTTATTTTTTTAATAAATTTGGTGTAAAATTTCTCTTGTCGACTTCCCTTGCATTGTGTGATGCATTGTGATATTACTTATGGTTTTGAAGCTATAGCCCTCCAAATTCGCACATATGGGATAATATTTTTTTAATTAGAAGTATTGAACATTTCATAACTTCCGGTGTAAAAAAATACTGAACGTCGATCTTGGGACTGACTCACATATTGCATTTGAAATTTGAAAATAAAGTATTTAATAGAGCAGCTTATAAATTTTAAATTTATTTAGAAGAAAAAAGTTATAACTTGTAAATCCATTGATGACTCAAATCGAAGTATTCAGCAAATGAAGATACATGTATCATAGTTGTCTTTTTCTGTTGAAAAAATTAAAAAAATCGGCAGATATCTTTTCAGCATATATTTCAATAAGGGAAATGTCCTCATCTTAGAGGGCATTACAACACGACTATTAGAAGGAAGCAATTCCAACAACACACACTTTATTTGAATCCTTCAAAGCTTCGGAAGTGATATTACACTGGCTGATGTATCAAATGGGTAAGTGTATTGATTCTTGAAAAAACTATCAAACGGGATAGAAATTCAGCCTGTGTCGAAATTTCTTGGAATTGCCCTTATATGAAAATAAAGAATAAATAAATAATAAAGAAATAAAGAATTAAACTACTCGTAGTTCTCAATTACTTATTGTTCATTTGTTGAAAATGTTGTGTATCAACAAATTCATTATCATCATCTCACACTTGTGCATCATCCAATAAAAAAATAAAATATTAATATCATACAAGTATTAAAGTTCAGTACCATTTTAATATTTTTATTTCATATACATAAATACGTACATGGTACATATGTACGTAAGTATGTATACATATAAGAACACACATGCAAACTCTCTAACCATATACTATAGTTAGACACGAAATGTTCTATGAAGTACACATATGCACACATACATACGAGATACGCGATACAAGATACGAGATAAATATGTATGCATGTAAGAAAATTAAATGGGGATAGAATGAACGGACCAAATTTGTATCGTACCGTCATAATATTTATGTATGAACGACAACATACTCCAACTCCATAATACGATGAATGAAATAATTACGAGTTTGTGATCATTTTGTCAACCAATTAAATGAATTAATTAGAATACAAAAAAATTCAATCAACTGCTGATGGGACCTTTTACGAATACATTTCAAAGACGGAAATGGTAAAATTATATTAGAACTTTGAAGCAATTGAAAGTTTTAAATAGAATTGGAAAAGCGTAATTAAAATATTAGATGTCGCAATAAATGTGTATTTGAAAATGAATGGATTAAGTTTTTATTGATTAAATGAAATTCATGTTTGAATAACACAAATTTAAACAATAATTTGTTCTCATACATACATACACATACAGTGCAGTCCGGTGACCGGACAATTCGTTGTAGATATAGTTCGTCATAATAGAGGTAAATACTTTCTTCTTCCAACAAATTAAAGTATAAATAATAGACATTAAATTTAATTACATTTATCCTTTATTTTTTTCTGGAAGTAATGCTTAAGCGGTGCCCAGGTGGGCAATATATCCAAAACACGATAAGGTGGGTTTTTAGCCGGTAACCATCAAGGAGTCCGGCATACGGCGTGGAATGACGATGCGCGTATCATGCATAAAGCATTTTCCCATCTTACCCCACCAAAAAAAAAAAAATCTTAATTTTTTCGATGTGTTTATAAAACACGAAGTAATGGAATATAATTATATTCACGGTTAAGAATATTCGCGAAAAAACTAAGCGATATTCGTTTGTTCGCTATAACCGTTAAAAGTTGCAAACATTTATTGGGTAGTATAAAAAGAGTTCGTTATAATTTGTTCAGAACTGTTGTGACTAGAGAAATTTTTGTAACCGATCGCCACTGCACTTATACCATCTACAAGATGAGCCCAGAGATTACCCATACAATGTATTGCACTGGAAAGAAGTCTGAATTATAATATTTCAATCGTCGTAGCTCATCAGAATATATATAAAAATTTTTATAGAGATCTTTTACAAATATCTTAAATACTCATCTCTCCAGAGGGTAATTTGTGAGTGAACCGATAACTATAAAACTGTCGCTGGCTCCAACTTGTGATGTTCTTGTGTGCGAAATTTTTCCATGAATGTATACATTTTATTTCAGCATATAGACGATTACTTCATAAAATCGTTCCAGCTATAGTGTCCTGAAGTTTTTATATTCGTATGTGATATAGAATTTTTTATGACAGAAGGTTTAGAGAGGTGTTTAAAGCAAACATGTTCTGGGTTCTTATTACAAGTCCTTTGCAAATTAATACCACATATTCCAATTAATAACCTTATATGTGTGTGCCTCATCGAATTTTTAAGACTCCAAACAATGAGCCACAATACACAAGTTAAATAAAACAGGTAGTTTTCAATTTGGTTGCAAGAACCAAAAACCAAAAAATAAATATGTATATGAAACTGTAGGTAGTATTTATCCTCGTAGCAGTTCACAATTCACAGTTCAAATTATTTTTCTTTTGTTTGTTATCCCTCTTATTTTTGTGTTCTAATCCCACGCATTTTTGGTATTCTTTTCAGCGTCAGCCTACTTTCTACTTCAAGCCAAATAATAATGATTTAGTCTCGTTTTATAAGTTCAATTCTTTTCTCACGCAAGTTAAAAAAAAATACTTTTCTATTCAGGCGACTACTTGTTTAAAGCAAAAAGTGGACAGAATTCTAATCTAGATAGAACATAATTAAATCGTTTTCAAAGGAAACTAGACAGTCAAAAAACAACGTCTTTGGCAAATGAATACTAAAACTTATTCTGATACCAAAAGAGAAACTGACGAAATGATTTTTAATTGCCACTTTTATTGATTTTTAATGACCTTTCCAAGATTTCGGCAAACGAAAATCTTTAACTGAAAAAACATGATCTTTCTCTGTTTATTTTTTGTATATTTTTATCACCTTCTTTAATTTGGGTAGCTGGGAATGCTAAATAGCCTCCCAGCTACCCAAAGGAAAAGGTGAAATAGATTATTGGTAACCAAATGTCTTTATACTTACAACACGTGCTCACGCTCGGGTTTTAATTCAATTACATATAGAAATTAAAACCTCATCACTAGCTGATAACGATATATAATATACAATTTGTACATGTATGCGGATATGCATAAAGGGTTTTCCAGTAGAGACTTCCAAACTTCAACAGTTGATAGCGGCCATATTGTTGAAGCTACATCTGTTAAACTTACAAAGAACTATGAATGGATATAGCGTTCCACAACACGTTGCTTCATCATTGTTTGGGCAACGTTCTGCGCGCTTCGCTCATACATCAGTGAGGCCCATTTCTGTATGAATGGGTATGTCAACAAACAAAACTATCAATTTTGTCACGTTACCAATTCACATGAGATCCAGGAGCGTCCAATGCATTCCGAAGAAGTCACTATTTGGTGTAGATTTTGTTTCCCGGCTTCATCGATCCATAATTCTTTAAGAACGACATTGGCAAGGCCATCAATGTCAACGGCGAACTCTATAGGTCGATAATTACCGACTTTCTTTGTCCCGAACTGTAATACATTTAACTCTGTGATATTAAATATTCTAGACGGATCAGAAATCGAGCGATTTTAAGCTTCGAATGTAGCCCGCGAAAATTTTTATATGCATCAGCGTAAAGAAGTCTAATAGACATCTTGAAACCTTCCAAAACTTCAGCTGATACACACATACATATGAGTATATCCATGCATATGTATGTGTCTCTCTACAAAAAATGCTTTTGTTAATAAATTAAAATGTTTATAATCAACTGCACGTTGGTTTATTTTAATTTGTTTTGTGGCCATAAATGTTGTTGCTAAAACACACTTGCGTAACTTTAAAATCTTCTTCATGGACTCATGCACTTTACGAAGGTTCGTTCATATCAACACTCACACAAAAGACTTAAGACACAAGCCAGCCAAGTAATAAAACAAAAGACTGAAGAAAAAAACTACAGTGACATGCTCGAACATAATGAAAGGAATAGATTACAGGGAAAATGTTCTCACGTTGAAGTGTCATATTTCCTGAAATTCTTAAAACCTCTAATACATTGTTAGAGCCGCATCATAATAAAGTCAAGCAAACGCACACAAGCAGACAGACAAAAGAAAAAATATCTACATAAAAGTAATAGAGCTATTACAACATTAATAGCTTCTGGAAATGCTGCTTCCATTTCTTTTATAGTAATTAAGATATTTTAGGAGTCCGCTCTTAATAAAACCAAACAAGCAAAAAACAGTTCTGCTTTAATTAGAGGTACTATACGAGTATACTTGTACTATTTACAAAAAAATTACATTTTTTACAAAAAGTTGCAAATATAAAATTTTATTTGCATGGATATCATATTGGGAAAGTTCAGGTTTTGAATATTCTCTGAATTATTTTAATAAAACTTTAGCACAGCAATCAAACTTTTACATGTCAAAGAGTGCTACAAACATTATCCAACAAATTATGGGACTGACCCAACATTTGATGAAATTCTACCATCAAACAGCCTTGTAGTTGATTCTCAAAAAATAATAAAATGTGCTTGCGCTTAGCAATATTAGCGGAAATCACTTTTGGTTGTAAATTGTCCTTGCAGACCTCGTAGATTTGGCAAGTCTAAGATATATGCTACAGTTTCCTAGGATACAGGCCCTGATGTGCTAACAGTGGTTGGAAAAGTTTATACCATCATAAATTTTTATATTCAAAATTATTGTAGTGGCGTAAATACTGAGTCATTCGCTTTTGTACGCGTGTATGTATATAAGCTAAAATTTTCCACGTCTCCTGTTCTGCAACAAGAAATCATCTGAATTACGAAGGAAAACAATTTAAATTTATTGTATGTTAAACGGCTCGACCTACTGTGATTTATTAACCGTTTTCTGATCACGATGCAACATATATTAGTTAGCAACAGTTTTTCTACAATGTAAAAATTGCATATTCAATCCCTGATGTCAATACAATTGAGTCTAGTGTTTGTCGAAACATTTCAGAGAACAACGCCTACGACATCTTTTGGTGCCGGCAGCCGTCGCTGATAGTCAGCGCTGGTTTTAAATTTAATAAGAGAAAGCTCTAATAAATATATTTAAAATAGCGAAAATTTAAATTTTAAATAAAACTTCAATAATTGGATTAATTTACTGGAAAATTTCTACAAAAAGCAGATGATTCCATGAGATTTTAGTATATATTTTATATATATCCTATCAAGAGTGACTTCGTCTGTTATCTATTAAAAAAAAATTACTACTCCAGAAGAAACAGAATTTACAGAGGGTTTTAAATCTTTCAGAATCTTGCTCTGAATGGTCTTTATAAATTACAAATGAAATATGTGAACCAAATTGTTGAATTATGGTACAATAATACACTTTGCGTCATTTTATTGCGTGTGAGAAAAATGATATTTTAAAAAGGATATGCAGATATATCGCAAATATTATGATACATTTAAAATATATAAAAGGAAATATTTATAGGAGCCTGATTAATAAAATAAAATTCTACCCAAATCAGAATTAACAGTCCAACTGATCTTGTCTGGTATGTAATTCATGTTTATTTTGCAAACGATGCTACAAATCATAAGAAATAATTAGATCCAACATATTGCAGACGACAGATGGCAGGCCCATTATCCTAGACCTGCTACAGCAGACCAATCATCTACTTAGATGGAACCAGAACCGATAACAATGCAAAAACAACTACAACAACAACCCGTGTAAAGATGTATATGCTTTGTAGAAGCCCTATGCTCCCTCCAGGAGTGAAAGGAACATATATGTATATATCGCAGAGATGGACAAATGCATTAAAAAATGTAAGGCATCGATTTAGCAACTAAAAAATGAGTTTGTAATGATTTGAAGTAAACACTTATTCCTTATTCGTTAAAAATCACGATATAATAATTATGGTTAAATTTTAATTTTATTTCTTATGTGTAAATATTCTTTTTTATGCTGTAAACACAAAATTTTTCTTTGCGAATTGTTCACAGTCACTAAATGATAAGAAATTCGTCATCCGAGACAAACTGTGCGATATTTTAATATCTATTTCTTATAATGACGAAAGAAAAACAAATTGAAATTAGGTGATATTTTTCTTTTATATTTTTACTTTATCTTATTTATTTTTTGTAAAAAGATTAGTTTTTAGTTTAAAAAATTGTTTCCTTTTTTATTTCAAGCATTTAAAACAATTAAATTCAATACTTAAGAACAAATTTTTCATCGAATTGCTTTTCATTTAGTCACACAAAAATATGCTGCACTGAAAAAAATCGATTTAAAATTGATTTTGATTGATATATACATACATACATAACAGTACATACATACATAACATTAATAGAGATAGAAACATTTTTACACACGTATGTCTTTAAAATGTGTATTTATGTATAAAATTTTCCAAACTTCAATATTTATTAATTGAAAAAAAATTAAGAGGATGATATAAACGAGCTGATCAACTTTCTTCCAATCTTGATGCTGTCTTCTTCTAAGTAAAGGTAAACTTCTCCTGCACCATTATCGTTGCTTTAAATATGGCTTCTTCATCTTTCGCCCGTTAGTGTACCAAACCGATTCGATGAAAGTCAAGGTCTTGTCTAATAATGCTCGTACACTCAACCTTCTCCTCCTTAGAAATTGGCTCACAAAAAGGAGAGCTTCGAGTAATAATAGTACAAATAAAACAAATTCAAATGATATTAAAACATTTTTTCCTCAATATTGTGATTCAGTCTACAAATTTACGCAATAAATTTTTATCCACAAGCACATCGATCGGTCGTGCTGTAGGAAATTCGTCATTCGATCCATTTGGGTATATGGCACTATTTTTATTTTTGTAAATTGATGATGACTATTTTAGGTATCAAGTAAACAAATTTATTAGGCATAACTATTACTCCTCGTTAAATATTCTACACAATCATTTTCAATTTAATTATGACAAACAAATACTATATAACTCGAACAGATCATTTATATACTCGTATGTACAATGTAAAACAATTTATATATTTTTTTTAAATAATTTATGTATGTATACATTTTTAAATGGGTGCGTATCTGGATGTAGAAAGTTTTTAATTGAAACAATACACGGAGAAGCTTACAAGCTTTTATTACACTTTCCATATTATACATGCGTTCATGTATGTACGAATTTGTAACTAAGTTGTCCGTCTCAAAATTTGTAAACCGTTTTGGAGCAACTTTTCGCTAACCAGTCGAACTGAACTTTGCATACTTACATTTCTAAGTTTGGCGATAATGCAATACTGAAATTAGATAACTAATACCACATGATTAAAAGTATGAAAATTTGAATTATTTAAAACGATTTTTTGTTGCTAAAAATTTAATAATTAATATCGACAAAATATTCAAAATAATTGTTAATTTAACTATTAAATATTAAAGCGCTTTGGTAATAATTTTGCATAAGAGAGAAAAAAATTTTATCGGCTGTAAAAGTTATTAGTACGTGAAAAAAAACGAGTTGAATGTAACATTTATTTGTGTCCAATAAATATTTATTTCCATCATATACTCGTACATATAACAGGAGTAACTAAAGTGAATTTTTGTGGAATATTTCGTAAGAGTTCCCAATATGCTTGTACCAGAAAAAACAAAATAATTATTATTTTCGGTGCTATAGTGTAATGTAAAGTGTATGTTTAAAAACAATGGCTTCATGTGGATGCCACCTCTGGTTCGCACGTATGAGTATGTACTGATCCACGGCTTCCAATGCGGTAATAATGTGTCCAAAGTGCGCTTCAGTACTGATGACCTTTTCGAATTGAACAATGGTTTTCAAAGCAAGTTGCGTATCTTATTGACTTCCTTCGAAGTTCTTTTTTTTCTTTTTGCTGGTTTACGGAGTGATACTCTATCTTTCTATAAAGGCTATAAATATTTTGTGAAGGCTAAAATTTTAGGCTAACGAAGCAGGTTGAAAACGAATTCCTTCTGCAAACTAACAATATATAGCGAAACATTTTCGTTTAAATATTTTCGTTTAAAGCTGCATTGTAAATGCAAATATTACTTTTCTGCCACACAGGCCCATTTAGATCCAATTCCATTTTTTGTTTCGTATATGCAATTTATTTATATAAATCTATAATTTGATAACATTTAATGAATCGAAAGGAGTCATTGTTGGAATAATAGAAATGTTTAAATAACACAGAAATAAGAGTTTGTTTGTTTTGTGAATAAGTCTGCATTTAGTATTCATTTCATAATTTTCGGCATTTAAAGCAAGCTTTTAATTCGCGCGGAACTATAATATACAAAGAAGCCCAGCTGGCTTGTCCTATCATGAATATTGATCAATGTTCAGCGGCTTTGCATGTAGTCATAAGAAATGTGTCCTGCTTGAAACTTTATTTACGACAAGTTGAACAACAATCTTCGAGTAAAAAGACCTTAAAAGAGTCATCAGTTTGATGAGATTAAGATCCGGAAGTAGTGCAAACTTGGATCATTTCTAATGATTTTAAAATTTGATTATTTTTGTGTTTTCCTTCCGACGGGGTTTGTTTGAATTTGGGACGATTTTCCGTCATCCCAAATTTTAAAATTTGCTTGTTATTGCAGGATGTTACCTTTATTTGAGTGTTATTCAATGCATTTTGCAAAAATTCTAATTGTTTCTAACGATTACTTTTTCTAATTTTCTTTACATCAAAAGTAATTTAATATTAAATTAGGATTATCGTGATCCCTTTTTCTTATCATTGTTAGTTAGAAAAAATATAGAGACTTAAAGAAATACTTGTATATCTTTAAAAAAAAAAGAATTTTCAAATAAATTTTCACAAATTTGTAGAGGTAATTTCAATTTTTGATTAAAATGTTGTCAATTGGATCCTAGGAAGTCAAAAGAATCCACTAACGAATCGTTTGAAAGCAATAAAAATATCAATACCCTGAGAACAATTTTCATTTTTTTCACTGGCTGTCTTCAACTTGCCCCCAAGAAAATTCTTTTTGATCAAAAATTTCGATGAACTATGAATTAGGAAAAATTTATTTGAACTAAAAGACTATTATTCGTATCAGTAAATGATTATTAATGAAACTTACTTAACTTACTTAACGCCACAGTCACTCTTGTTTTTATAGTCCACAATGATAACTTTAACAGAAACGCTGCCTCAGCCGGTAAACTAATTTCACCGACTGTTTATTATGAGTTTAGTGAACTACGCCTGGGTTTCACTTTAACGGATTAAATTTTTTATGATTTTGTTTGTAATATTATTTTTATGGGCAAAATATGTTTGTTAAGGCTGTTTGTAATAAAAAATGAAGCAGTTTAATTTCAGTGGCGTGCTGTTTATGCAAGCCGTACTCAAGGCGTATTGAGAAAATTGAACACAATGAAAACCTCCAAACAGACAAATAAAAATACAACAATAAAATAATTGGTTGGTGGTAAAGTGTAGAAAACTAAATTGGATTGTAGCAATTAATTGACCGTAAAAATTAAATTAACAAATAAAAACTGAAAGTACATAGAGTGCTAATTTCCAAATAAAAAATATGCAAGTAATAGTTTAAATTTGAGACACCTTTTTTCTTTCCATTCATTGGGCGGACGAGCTCTGTTTTCTTTTGTCCTTGTTTCAATAAATAATTATGGTCGGCTTAATTTTCTCAAAAAAAGAAAAAAACTGTGAATTACCAGAATTTGATCATATAAATTTATTTATTATCAAATTGTTTGGGTGAGTTTTTAAGGAAATGCATGTAATCAGTAACTGAATGCTTAATGGTTACACCAGAAACGATAAAGGAAGTATTGCGCATACAGAACAAAGGCCACTTATTATTAAACTTGGATACGATACCTGTAAGAGATTAATTGCTCACAATTTAAATTTAAGCGACAATATTGTTAGTCATAAAAACAATGTAAGTAACAAAAGCGACAATAACTTATTTATGGCCTTCATTGAAAAAAATCACTTAACAATGCATCAAATATACATATAATTGAAAAAGCTTAAATACAAAAGTGGAAGTCTAAAAAAGGCTAAAAAACAAACGCAGATGACGGAATTGATTCTGTCAAACTTTTAGAAACACATTACGCTTAAGTAAAACAAATATTTTCAAATCGATTTCATACAAGTCAAATCTTACACGCTGGTAAATCGAATCATATTATTGCCAGTGGCAAATAAACAATCCCAATTTAATACAAAATTTGTTTCCATTCAATAATATCACAAAAAGTTAACTTTTCCCAACACATAGAAGACAGCTTCCAAATCGCTGAATAGGAATCGAAAAAGAGAACATTTTGCAATGACAAGCACATATTAAAATTATTGCAAATTATTTATCCAACTCAGCACTGTTTCCGGATCCTAATCTCAAAACTTTCCTGACAGTAGAAAGTAAATTGCTGTATTTATTTATATAACCCACTCAAATTTTTTATCATAACAAAACACTACAACAAATACAAAACAAGTTCACAATCTTATAAAGAACTTTTAAAAGGAGAAACTACTACTCGTACTTCTTAGTACAAAATAATCAAAAGTTTTCATTTACTGAATTTCATGAATTGCTTAGAAAATTTGCCTAATTTTTTTATGAACAATGTGGTGTGTGGTGTACATACGAGTGTCCATAATTCTCAATTATGATTTTTTCTTTATGAAAAGCTTAACGAATGAAATTCAAACCACAAACCGCAAATTGTATTGAGAAGCTTTAAGGGTCTTGTTAAATTGTTAATCAACAAACTAAACAGATTTGCAGCTTGAAGATAATCAGTTTTGACTTTTTGTTTTATAAATAACAAATTTGATGTTTTGGATTTGTAAATATGAACATATTTTTATTTATTTTCCATATTGTTTCATTACAAAGTAACACCTCTGTACTTGCGACTCTAAAAGGAGTTTTCAGTTTTCCAATAAAAATAAAGTTTTGTAGCTTTAATCCGCAAATGCCATAAATCATTGGCCAAATTGTAATAAATTACAAAGTTGGCATTTCGATTTATTTACTGAACATTGTGATTTTTATTATTTCTTTTTTTTTTGAGTTTGAATTAAACATTGAAATATTTTTTTTCCAACAGTGGCAAATACAAATATTGTTACGACAAATTGTATATCAGCACATCTTTTGAAAACAATATCTAGTGAGATTATATTACGAGTACAATAACATGTTGTATATGGTTTGGTAAGATCTAGAATTCCTTACGAATCGATTGCAAAGGTTCTGCGTCTTTGTTCGTCTATTTTGGCTAATTTTGAATTTGATAAGTCGTTTCATTTTGGGACGCAGCTACACTAAACAGCTTTAATATGTATAAAGATTTCAATATTGGCAATCGTCTCATTTTAAATGCAGAGCTGGACATGAAAAGCTACTCAATTCCTTTATAATATTAAACAAGCAGAGTAGGAGCGGTAATACTTATAAGTCGACTGCCGACTTTACAAGATTTTTGTTAAAAAGAAGGGAAAAATGCGCTTGTCTAATATGATCATATTTGAGTATAGTTGAATTCGCATATAATAATATGGACAATTTCAGCAGACGTTTTACGTTTAAGCGAGATTTTCTATTAAGTGTAATTTCGACTAAAAGAACTCAGCGTTTTAAAATTGGTTCTTTGAACCGAAAATGGAAAATATGATACATATTTGAAAATAAGATAGACGTAGGTACTTCGACTTTTAATCGGGATATATAATACGATTAAAGTAAGTCAATACTTCGTGGTATTTCTTTTAAGTGATGTTTGTTTCAAGTGTTGTCAAGTCGGTGCTTTTAGCACTGTCTTTAGTGCTTTTTAAAATTTTCGACGCAGAAATTTTTCGATGTACTCAATTAGATAACTTTAGCGTTATCTATGCGTAACCTACATATTTTCGCAAATAGTATGTATTATGAAAATGTAACCTAATCGGAGTTTATATATTAACTTATTATATTACACGCAGCATTGAAAAAGGAATGTTCAACAATATTATAACTTTATCAAGGCGTAATTGTTTTTATAGACAATTATGTATTTTAATAGCTTTCAAATTCTTTTTTAAATTAAATTACAAAATAACTTGGATTTCATCAAGCAAAGTGCTAAAAAATATATATTTTGAAAGAAACACAGAGCAGTTCCAATAATTACAGACATTTCGGATATTTTCACGATACACTTTGTAGCATAAAAATCGGCGGAAATACTACTTAAATACAATTCGTTGGTAACGATAACGTCCGATTATGAGAGTATTTTACATGTATAACAAAATTATAATTAAAAAATTAAGCTGATATATAGAATTTTGGGTTTGGAGCTTTTCTCAGAAATATACGTTCTCCTTTCTTGATTTTAGTGCTTTTTTAAATTTTAAAGTTGACAACACTGCTTGTTTCATACAATCATTTAAACAACGTAAAGTGCTTTAAGAATAATTAAAAAATATAAACCAAGAATTTTTGTTTTCTTGTAAATGATTTTTTCTTTTAAATGGCATTTATTTATCCAAACTCTACATTATGTGAAAAGGTTTGAAATACAGGTTGCTTATTTCACAAATTCAAATTCTTCACTCATGGGCACTACGGTCATGAAGCACACTTTTGGGTGGAACGCTACAGTCAGCAAATATATACATGGTCGCTGTCCAATCTGGAGGAATGCTGCTACAGCACGACAGGAAAACATGCCACACAGTTTTCAATAAAATTATATGGCTAAAAGTAACGAACGACCAATTTCACGAATTCCTTCATTCAACGCCTTATTGTTGAAGTATAGATTAGTTGATTACGAAGTTTTGACCCATAAGCCACTTCAGAGAATTCCGACAGAAAGAAATGTTCTTGCAAAGAAATTTCAATATTTTCCAGAAAGTTCTTACAAAGTGTTTTTTTTAGCTGTAGAACATCAAACGAGCAACAGAGGGAGGGAATATTGTCACATCACATTGTGTGAAGGGAACGATTTTTTTTAACGAAAGCCACTAAAGACACACAGTAGCGGCCTGTGGGTAACATAGAACCAAATAAAAAATAATAATAAACACACACAAACACAGACGTACATCCATGCATATGAATTTAAAATATCTAATGCCAAAGCACTTTGTGTTTTTTATGTAAACAATTTCTAGTCTTCACTTTTATACCTGTAGCATAGACTAATAATAATTTAAAATGCGTTTTAAGTGCTCAAGACTCGAGTTCATTTACCCCTTGAAAAAGTGTATATACGAGTAGATTTTTTATATAAAAAGCATTATTTGAATGACTATCGAATCAACTCCCTTTTTATGTTAACAGACTGTAAAGAAAAAAAGCTCAGCAACGCTTAAAATCGCTTGAGCGATATGAAATTGGGTATGTACTACATTCATAAACATAAAAACTTTTGTATTCGTGATATTCACTCGTACATACTAAAAATGTAATGCAAGTGCATTAAAAAAACTTCTTGATTTTAGATACTCGTATTTAGTTTTTCTTTTGTTTTTCGAAATTGGTCAATTCAAGTTCTGCATGATCGGTCGTTACGAAATTCGTTTTTATTTGGTTTCTCTCCAATTTATTTTTCGAAGCAGGAAATATGCTTTAGTGGCGCTTTTTTAAAGTTGTTTACCACTCAAACGCCAGCCTGTCACACATACATACATCAATACGGGGACACAGTGGTCGCTTTTTTGTTTTTATTTACTTACGAGTCTTTTTTGTCTGTTTCATTATTGTTACTCAATCAATCAGTTTAAAAAACGCACCATGTAACAATTTAATTACGCTACTACCTGAAAAATTTTAAAAGAAAAAACTACAGACAAAAAACAATTTTAGTACAGCAATACCGACTGTAAAGCGAATGAAATTAATTAGTGCCTTAACAAGTTTTCTTAGTTTATTTGAAATAAATAAAATATACATACATACACGCACGTACACACATACATGCACATATACATACCGAAAGTTGACTGGATAACGTCGATTTAAGGCTAAGAAGAGGTCGCTTAAATTTGCTATTCGTATAAGTACGAGAGAATAGTTCCTTAAAATTCGAAATGAAGTGGAGGATGGATGTTAAGCTTAAGGATAAACAGGGTCCAGAAGTTGATCGTATTCCTACAGCTACTCCAAAGGACAATTTCAGACTGCAGCCTGAACAATTGACAAAACTAATGCTGCAAACACAACTGGGTCGAACAACTAATTTTTCATTGCAAATATTCGTTGTTGGAAATAAAACTTGCAACATGCCAACATGCCAATATGCAGTGAGGCCCTTGTCCTTGATATTAAAAATCATAATTTTCCATACATACTAAAACTTAATTAATACAATTCCCATGTCAGACTACATTAGAAATTACTTAATCACTTAATCGCTTTATTTCCTGTCTTAATCAAGTAACGGATGGATAAGTTTAAAATTTAATACGACATAATTTAGATTTTATTTGATAAAAGTTTTGAGAAAAACTCGTACACCTTTTGTTCATCTCTCTATTAATTAAAATTCAATAAAAAATAATAATTAAAAACTTCATCATCTTATCAATGATTTTATATCGCTGTAACGCAACCACATAAACCTCAATTTTAAAAATAAACACGTTTGACATTGAAATTTTAGAACTTTAAACAAATTTTCTAACTAAAGCTGTATTTAGTTAATTTCAGTATTTCTACAGAATTAATCACGCTGTTGTGTTTTAAACTTCTGAATACAAAATGTTGAAAGCAATTGAATGCAATTAGATTTTCTAAGTATGCACATTGTTCAATTGCTTGTTACTTATTTCGATTATATTATTAAAAATTATTAAAAACGGCATTAGAATAAGTATAGATATGCACACAAAAGAAAATGCATATAGACCCTAACAAATGGGAATGCAATTTTTTGCCTTGTTTGCTAACGTGTTCAAAAAACTGTTAATGACATATATTTTATTCATTTTTATTATATTATGACTAAATGCTGTTGTTAGTGTAGTTGTGCGCTGCTTAGATGAAAATCTGTCAATTAGATGACTGTCGTTGGTAGAAATTGGAATAACAGCGGACGCTGTGCGAACGTCCAGCCTTGACTAGCATTAGTCTGAGAACCACTGCCAGACACGCTATAGATGTAGGAACGATGGCGAAACTCAATCCAAGGAAAGGTTTAAGGATTACCAACAATTTAGTGATGATAAGGGAAATCGATAGCTGCCAGTGGACTGTCAGAAAGCACACGCTGTTGTTGGCGCCTTGTTGCAATGTTAGAACGAATGATGTACCCGACCATAGTAATCTGCTTATAAATCGTTTAGCACTACCAAAGGGCTATTGTAAGAGGGAAGCATAAAATATTTCTAACATTTTTTTTATTTATTACACTTAAACTTCATACAATTGCCATGATTTGGACAAGGGGAAATAAAACGAACAATAATAAATATGTGTTTGTGTTGTTGGGAGGAAAACTACACCAAATCACATTTTGAAAATTTTACAGGATACCGCAAAACATTTTGAAAATCACCAACTTATTAATTATTTAGCTTACTTCGAATATATTATACAGCTCTAAAATTATTTTAATATTTACGTTTAAAATTTTTTGCTGTTGTGGTTTTAGCTGTTCGCTAAACAAAATCGTTACTGAAATTTTAACAGTTCAAAACATTCAACTTCGTATGTTTATGTCATACAAATCAAATACAATATGAGAATTCAATATTGTATATGAATCATAACAAAATACATAATCATAGTAGGCTTATAATGCTTTTATACAAGCAGCACAACAAAAAATATATACTCAACATGACACTATTTTATATTTCTTGCAACATGTATACGATTAAACGTTCTTTGGGTGTCAATGATTGGATTTATTAGGCGAAATGAAATACAGGATTCGCGTATTGTATTTGAGCGTTTTCGACTTTCACATTTTCATCGCAATCGAAAACTCATCACCATTAAAATTAGTTCTGAAAATTTTTTAACTTGCAGCAAAATCAAAATTAGTGCAGAGGCAGTTGAAAAAAATCATCACTCACGTTTTTTTATGGTTAAAGCCCGATGCCTTCAAAATGCGACCAATGAAATGTCGGCATATGAACATCTAAAGCTACAACAGACATATTTGAAAAATTAATTATATAAATTCCTTTGTATACACTTGCGATAAATTTCAATATTAATTATCTAATATTATTTTTTATATCTATGAATTCCTTAAAAAATTAACTTATATAACATTACCCTTAATTATTAAAAAGGACTAGGTGATCCTTACCTCTTGTTATGGATGTACGTAGTACCGTGGTCTTTTGAAACATAAGATCCTTTGTAAACTGAAAACTTGCATGGTGCAGAAGTCATTGCCAAGAAAGAAAGCAATGTGATCATCGAAATTATAGGTGCAGTAGCACAGGCAACGACTGGTAAGACGAAAACACGAGCCTAAAGCTTCAAATTCGATAAAGTCTGCCAGGGAACCAAAGTTACGCCATTAAGTATCACAGGTATATGATCGCCATTAATGCCAGCAACAAGAGCAACGGTATCAAAAGCAGAAGCATAAGAGATGGAGAACGTTTAAAGAGCTACACTACGATATGAGAAGATGTCATCGCGCAGCAAATTGGCCTCGCAGCTCGAAAGCTTGTAACGTGAGGCGAACTCCTACTTTTATATCGTGAATGCCTCCAAAATCAACATGGCGAAATTGAACCTGAACAACAGAAAAACCTCTTGGCAGTCATTGTTGTCATTGCTTTGCTCTAAGCAAAATTTATTCACTTGCTGTTTCTTACCTCTAATCGCTTCAGATTTGGTAACGTTTTTAAATTTCATATTTCAAAAACTGCATTCAATAGATGTTAGTGGTATTTACCTTTCGATTGAGGAAAAAGTCATCATTCCAACAGTATTTTGAAGAAGTGCGATAAATATAATTTGATGTAGTTTGCTTCCGCTCCAACAACATAATTCGTTCTGTTCACCAATTGTTAATTTGAAACGATTTAGCATTTAGATTTATTGATAATGTTCATATTGTCCAGCCAAATATGTCGCCGTTCGAATACAAAAACAAAAGTGTTGCCGCAACACTCGCAACATCTGGACACAAATTAAATCGAAGTCCATTCAGCTTTGATGAGCTGTTTTTTGCTTTGAAAATATTAAAGAATTTTAAAACGATATCAAAGACTTGATGTTAACAAAACTCGATATCAATATCGGAGCATCATCGAGCTGATTTCCGTCTATTTCTGTTTGTCAATAATACGACATTGACAATCTTTGAGACAAATAAATATGAAAGTGTTAAATAGTTAACTGAAGCATACGACCTAGAACTCTTATTTCCAAATTCAAAAAATCTCTGTCTTTTAAATCTCCAATAAACGATGTGATCGTCTAACATTTACCCGCTCAGATTTGCGCGATGTGACCGGATTCATGTCAATAAATTGAAATGATTTGCATGCAAATCAAAACAAAAAGACGACATGAAAAAGCATCATTAAATATTTATTTCCATTCATTGACACAGTTTTTTAATTTATTAATAAATGAAATCTTTGGATCGGCAAATCTTTTTTTCTCTAAATATCTCCAATTATTTTTATTGTGATGGAGTTTTTCACTCTTTAATTTGATTGCGATGTCGTTGTTGGAATACACGTGTATCTGCCTTTGGACTCTCGGAACTTTATGCAAATATTTTTTTAGGTTCATTGTTCTCCATACTCGTATTTTGACTCAGGAGTTCTTTTATAAGCAATTCTTTCGAATTTATTTATGTTTTTGTGTGTTTATGAAACAGAGATAAATAAATGGAGAACGAAATAAGAACAATTTGGCACAAATTTGTGAGAAAAGTGGGACATTAAAATCATAATCCGGCTGAAATACACACAATGTTTTGTACGTACGTGTGTTTTCGGGTGAAAAAAAAATCACAAGATACAAGTTTCGCACCCAACTGCTTCTTAGTCTTTCCACTTTCCACTTTGTAGTTAATAAAATTTTGCATAAAAATCAAATAAACTTTAAAACTAGAGATGAGCAACTGTTGTCATCTTCTTCGTGATCACATTAGGAGTTGATAACGCATGAGTACGTGAATGGGATTTGAAGTGAAATCTGCCGTATGATTATACTTGCAAGATCATGATGGAGCTCTCACGTATTCGCAATATATGTATGTATATATTTACACCGATTTAGAATATAATTTTTTATATGTTAAAAATTAATACACCGCTACAGGCTTTTGATAATAAGAGAACAGTGACGATTTGGATGTTTCAATTTATCTTTTTTAAAGTCATTTCATCAATTCGCCTGTTTTTTTTATAAAGTATTAGAAGGCATATAGACTCTTTTATGCCACACTATTGTGAAATGGAATATTTCATAAGAAATTCACTTTTAGGTGAGAGTCAAAATACACCACATGTTCCCACGTTGTGTTTTTAGTCATAAGGAAAGTCATTTCTGCGATCCAGTTACAACTTCATAAGTACATTTGGACATACTACATACATACATACATACATATGTAAGTCTATAGCTGCCATTTACATATAACGATTTATCTTTATTTGGACGATTTTGGTACCCCGAAATAGCACTTTGGCGATTTGAGAATTTTTGCCCCAAGTATTATGATTTTTGTTGAAAACATTTTTTTAATTTTTTGATTTTTTTTAAACAACTGAAGTTAAGAAAAACAAATAAATATTGCTTTTGTATATAGAATTGTAATTATTAGAATACAAGTAAATGTATGCATATACTTGTAAACAATATAAGAAAATGTTTCAAAGAGAAACATAAGCAAAACGGAAATAGAATATTTATATGTATTTATATGCAGAAATTATTGGGAAATACAAAGAGTTGAAACTGAATTTGCTAAGGACTGAAAACGTTTATTATTATTATTTAAGGGAGACTCTAATGCATATACGAGTACTTAATACTCGTATATAATAATTTTAATAAATTTGCGATGCTGCCGAAACAAAATAAGTTCTTTTAAATGTGAAAAGTATAATATAGACTTCATCAAGGACTCATGCTAAAGGTCTTACGTTTTAATACATTGATTCGAACGTTTTAGTAGACACTTCTTGCTTACCAGCTCAGCTGCCACTTTAGGTTTGCAAAATAACAACTCTTTACTTTTTAAATTGCTTATTTATATAACTGCACGAAATTGGCAAAGCTGTAACGTAAATCATTTTTAAAATGCGTTTGAAATTTGCAACAACAAGTAATGATTTGAAAATTGCGGCAGCGAAACTGGAAACGCACTACGAGTACGTTTGACCAGATTTGTGTGTCCGTGTGTTTGTATGGTTTACGTGTGTCTTGTTGAAGTTTTTGTTTATTTGGTCTACAGCTTTAGGCTTTCTTTATTGAAATGGAAAGTGCTTTAACTCGTATTGGCCAAACGAATTGTAAGTAAGAAATCCAACATTTGCGATGTTTTATCGTACTTGCGTACTAGATAAACTTTATTAATTTCATGCAGTTTGTGTTTTTTTTTTTTGGGGAGATTTGACTATATAATGCCGTTCAGTATAAGGAGTCAAATTAATTTTCTAAGCTTGTTTATCTGGCTTCAGGCTACTTTTACATCTTACATCTAAAAAACAAACAAAAAAATCTCCGAATTATTTGGTTCACAATTTCCTTTTCCTGATTGTATGAAACATTTTTAGCTTTTAAGCATAAAATATTAATTAAAATTGTTTAATTATAATGAAACAATTTATTTTATATGACATCGCCTTTAAAAGAAAAACTTATTTAAAAAGTCTAATCGAATTTTGTGGTCTGCAAAGAAAGATTAAACACAATATTAAATAAAATATTAAATTGTCTTCTATTTATAATAACAAATGCAGCAAAGTTGCGGTTAACTGAATGAATCAAGAAATATCATCATGAATATTCTTACGAGTACCTTCAACCATAATAAGGTTTCTTTGAAAAATGTCAATCCACCTTTCATTATTAATAGTCCTAATGAAGCCTTAAATATAAATATGTTCCAGCTGCCCGTAAAGATTCAAACCTGCATGTTATGGGAGCTTTAATAAAAATACATGAATGTACATACTCGCACATAGATACACATTTTCATTTCAGATGCAGTCGTCGTCATATTACCATGCGATAATTTAAAAGCAAAGTTTTAAAGTTCATAGTAATAAAAGGGCAAATAATCAGATGAGGAAGAGGTAGTCTAATACTCGTACAAATACTCGTGGAAAAATCAATTCAAAGCAACAAAAGAAGGTGCACAAATTCAGGAATGCCATCATTTCTATAAAGAAACACTCCAGGTTGTTTTCAACATTTGCACACTGCATCATATCTGGAAGCAATTTCAAAACAAAACAAAAAAAGCTAGAAATTGAGAAGAGAAGAATTTAATGAAATAATTTCATAGAATATTTTTTTCAATAAACAAAATCGATATAGAAAATAAGAAATGTATTTGAATTTTTATTAAAAAATTAAAGAATCATTAAGTGCACCGTGCATCTAATATGGTGTGAGTGTCAATATATTAAAGAATAATTAGTTCGCGAACGAGTTTCTAATATGTGTGGACTCCTTTGATTTCCCAAATGATGCGAAAACATTTCAGAACATTTCATGAATGGTATGATTCATGCCATCATAATGTAACATGCTCGTATTGTGGTTGAATTGTAAGGTTGTAGTCAACTGATAACATTGTCTGACTATAATAAATAAATGTACTACAAGATAAATACATACTTATATCATAAATAAGTCTACTTTGTAACTTTTACAGCCACATTCATAAAAACCTATAAATGATTTATAAAGCTTTTATAGGCAAAATTTACTAATTCATTGAATAAAATAAACGATTAATAGCCTAAGAACCTTCAATGAACCCATTTATAAAATAAACAATTTTATTGTAGGTTTGCGCCTTCTATAAACCAAAAATAAACTGAAAATAACTAGGGCGCTATTTATTTGCAGAGCCAAACTTTTTTAAAGTTTGGTTTGTAACTCCAGATGTTCTTCATAGATACTCGTATTTACAACTAACCATAATTATATACATGTTGCAAGAAAAAAAAATGGACTCATGTTGAGTATTAATTGTTTGTTGTGCTGTTTGTATAAAAGCATTCTAAGTCTACGATGATTATGTATTATGTAATAATCATATACAATATAGAATTCTCATATTGTATTTGATTTGCTTACTCATGCTCATGCCATATGAGATTGAATGTTTTCAAACTGCTTACAGTTCAATGACGATTCGGTTTAGCGACCAATGAAATGTCGGCATATGAATAACAATACATTTTGTAAAACTCTTATTGTTTATACAATTAGTCGGCGAGAATATCCCAAAATAATAAATTATATTATAAAATATATTATAATATTGTTAAAAAGATCATAACATAGTTGCAGCGGTCATGCCACTACTATGTTTCCTTATCTGTGTTCATGCAGAGGTGCATATACGGCCATAAAAATAGGTAACCTGATTTCTAATATTTTTCAAAAGCTCTTTAAAAAAATTTAGAAACTTTATCATGTTTCAGTTTCCAACACTGCTTTATTTCGTCACACGAAATTTCGTGATATATAGTCACATTTGTTATTGTTCCGGAATTTTCGTGGACACTAAAATCATATATATCAATGGCAGATGTGTTGAGCACAGCATTGAACGGTGGAAGGGGGGAGATTTGCTCATAAGCTTTAGCAACAAAATAAGGATTAAATGGAGAATATAGGAATTTTGTTGTTAGCGGTCTTAAGCCCTGAAGAACAATAAAAAATACCAGCACAATACGGATAGACACGCGTACATATCAATGCTGGTGAAGCGAGATTCATTTTAAGTCCTCTTAGACGATTACCACTGAAATAAATACCTCGTAAGGTTTCATTGTTAAATAAAATGAGAGAATATTTTCTTTAATGGACATTATTAAAGAAAATCTTTATGTTCATTATCCTCATACCACTACAATGTGCATTTGAGATTTGAGGAATGAGCCTTTTATACTGTAATTAAAATCGAGAGAAGAAACGCACTTTTTTTCAAGTACACAAAATTAAAATCTTCTAGTTTCGGTTTGACTTATAAGTTTCCTTTTATAAATTTTAGTCGTTTCATTAAAAATAGTAAATGTTAACAAAACTTAATAATTAGAAACTTGAAAATTACTGATAACAATGTGCGACAATGAAAAATTGCTTTTCCAATAACCTCGACTAGTCTGTATATGAATAGATAATTTTATTATTATTGGCCCTTTCCTACGTCTCTCTCGAAATTAATATAATGTTAACTTTATGACATCGTTATTATAAAAAATAAAATATTCATATTAATTATGATTAAAATGTTATTTAAGTTCAAGGTCTTATTTAGTGGTTAAACAATTTTATTTAAAATTATCGATATTTCGATACCCATTGAGTATCATATTCAGGATGTTTGTTCGATAATTTCAAATAAAATTGTTTAACCAGTAAATAAGACTTTGAGCTTAAATAACATTTGAATCAAAATTGTTATAAAAATGTCAACAAATATTGAGATATTATTCATATTAATTTTTAGTAGCACTTTTTTAAGATATTTCAAAAGTAATTTAAATAGATCCTTATTTATAAAAGTCCATCATTTATTGGTGAAGTTATAATATTTTTGGACGCTCCCTCTACCATTTACTTAGAACATAATCTGTAACTCTATTAAGATTTTCTAGACTTCTGATCAGGTTCACATCAGTAGATCGCTAGTTGTATATAATTTCAGAATGTTATTTAAATTATCTAATTTTTAGATTAAGAACAGATTACACTTGCGAAAAATTCGCGTTGCTCTTTAGCAATATTTCTCCATTACCTTAAATAAAGGTTTGATGTCACATAAAAATAACAGCTCCGGGCATTGACTCGGAAGTTCTCTGAGTCCAAGCTAATATAATAATATTTCATCGAGCTGAGAATGAATTTAGCCAATATCAATCAATCATCGCATATGATAAACGTTTGTAATCGTCATAAATATAGGAAAAGAATATATTCGTCGGTATGTACACCTAATTATCCCTTATACTGGGACCTATTTTGAATAGATTTCTTTTATATTGCTGACTATACTAGTGATTCATCATCAAACTTGTTGTGGATCACACATCCAATGAGCGTAGTTAACCGAAAACATTAATGGGTACGACCACAGCTAGAAGTAGCTCTCATTCAAAGCATCATATTAGAGTCATTTACTTGGAACACAGCGTCCTCAATCCAACAGGAAACTAACGGAATATAAGCGGGTGAACGACTACTTCCCATACAGACCTTACAACAACAAACATTTAAATAATGGACATAAATGGTTTAAACTATGAACTATGAACTATGGAAAAAATTTGAAGCAATCAAAATATTATTATTTACGTTACTCAAAAAGCTCGATCGGACGAACTCATAGACTCATGCGAGTAAATGTGATTAGAGAATTTTTCAAAAGGGCAAAATTTTGTTCTGCTACATTAGAAGATGCCCTGCATCACATCTGTATTGTAGGCTTCTATTATACAATTCGATCATAAAGTCAATATGATCTTATCAGATTCAATTATGGGGCACCTGCTAAGCATGGAATATGGATAAAATTCAAGAGGAACAACATAAAGTTATGAATGTAACAAGGTAAAACTGTTTTGAATTTCATTCAAACCCATTAGAGGAAGGGCTTCCTTACTCTTAACCGCTCACAAATGACAATCGAAATAGCAAATATGGCCTGTGCTTATGCGTTTCATCACTGAATAATATAATGTCCCCTGAGATTTTTGAAAGGAACCAGTTTCCTTAAGCAATAAGACTTGCTGCTCCAGCGCAAGCATATTTATAATGAAATAACAAGATGGAATAGTTGATAATGAGTAACCACTAATCAATATTTCTACAGCAGTAGCAACTGCGCATGAGTGGCATCCAGCCTCAATATTATCGTGGCATGTGAAAATTAACCCATCAAGCCTCTTTTAAAATGATTTGTCGTTGATTGTAAAAGTGTGCTTAAGAGAAATTAAGTTTTTAAAGCTGATGGTTGGTTGTTTGAATGACGTTTGTTGTTTTTTTCTTTCTTGCATTTCCATACATTCAAATGCACAACGGAAAAATGCAAAAATAATTTGATTATAATGAGCGAAGATTCAGTTTCACTAACAACGAGGAGTCTGTGTTTGATTTGTTTGAAAAGAAGCTGTTTGGCTGAAGGAAGGCTGGATACTATTACTGGATGTAAATATGACCCAAATTTAAACACACTTTTGCTGTCAATTATGGCATTTACTTTCTTGGCTTTCACAAGTGTAAGTATTAGTATTTAATTTAAAAAATAATAATAAAACACATGTAACATGTTGCAATCTTCACTCTCTCTCTCTCTCTAAGCCACCAATATGTTTGCTGATTCAAATGTTAGTCAATGTATTTGCAACTCGCCAATTCCGACACCAGCAGCTCAAGACAACGAGACTTTACATGAAGACTTAACAATTTGATAGTTATCGTACGAACAAAGGAAATATGCACTCGTAACCATTAGAAACTCGTCAATAATAGAAAACACAAGTTAGAAAAAAAAAACTAAGGAGAAATATTCAAAACCCTATATCAATATACATGCATTGTGAATTTTTCGACATTTATTTGTTATTATGTTTTATTTATTTTATTTAAAGCGGGTGTTCGCTCTGTTCACCGACTACAAGTTTATACTACTTGTTACTGGAAAGTGTTCACGTAGTCCGAAAATCTGCAACGAATTTGTTCAAGAAAGAGTGTATGCAATTGAGACATAAAAGTTTTGTAGAATTTTTACTTCCAAGAATTATTTACATTTCCCAGTAGGAACTTGTAATGAGAGAGTAGCAAAAAAATTAAAAAAAATTACTCTCTTATATTTTGTAAGTTTCAGGTACATATTATTGAATTCTCATATTGTTTATGTTGTTTTTGTCTGGACATAAGACCTTGAATGTTTGCAAACTGATTGAAGTTTTGTGTTTATTTTTTGTATTCATTTTTTTAATGACATCTACTCAATATATTTCTTATATAATATCAAAGAAAAGATATAAAACTAATGATTGTAAAACATGGATATATTATAACCTTATATATTATATTCCTTTGACTTATATTATATTCCTTTGACCTTTTTTTATTTTCGAAAGTATGTTTATTCTAGCAGCAGGTTTTTTTTATTTAAAAAATATATTTGAAATATTTCGCCAGAAATTTTTTTTGCCAGTCGAAGACCTGCTGCTGGAATAAACATATTTTTATTCAAAATAATTATACTTTGAAATTAAAATATCTGATTTTTTAAATAAATGATGCATGGCTGTATACAACCCTGTCTGGAGAGCGCTAACAAAACCTCAGAAGAAATTTAGCACCAACAGAATTTTTTCTTCTTGTGGCGCAGGCTTCCTGTTCTTGAAATGGTTGTGGCCCCTACTAGAAATATATAATCACGAGCTATAGGCCCCCTTAGAAAGTTATCTAGCTACGCCTGTGAGGTAAATATGTAGGTATAACTATATTCTGATTACTTGTACTTATTTTTTAAATTTTATCTTAAGAACATTTTTGATCTATAATACTCTATCAAATATAATAATTGAAACTTATGAAACTTGTATTTAAGCATTTTCACCACAATTCAATATTTCTGCTTTCTTACAAATTGTGTCTCTATTTAATATTTTCTCACATGTTTTTACAACGTCTTTTGAATTTATTTAAAGTTCAAACTTTCTAAGCCATAAAATGTAAAATACATTTAAATCAGTCTATAGACCTAAACTACAAAGTATGTTGCTCGTAGTACGTTGTATAAAAAAAGTCCAAAACAAAATTAAAGAAAAACGGCGAATGCAACAGAAACCTAAAGGTTTATTTTACGACTACTGTCAACACAAGAAAGTCAAGTGTTAAATGTTGGAAAGTAAAATCACAGACGACGACTGTCAGACGAGAAATCTATGTTTCTTTTCACTAGTTTTGTTATTGTCTTGCAAACTACAAAAACACAATTTAAAATAAAAACGTTTCTGCTTTTTACCACGGAGGTGATTATATTTTCTTTTTTTTACTAATTTTACTAAATTACTATTACACGCACAATTGTGGATCCATTTTTTACAGCGATAAACAAAGTTTAAACGAACATATTACACAGTGATACAAATGATACAAGCATATACGTATGAATGTACATATATGTATTTATGCACATTATGAAAGTACGTAATTATATGAATACGATTATGTATTTGGAAAATTTTAAAGTTGTAAGACATCATAAGGAGATTAAAAAATAATAAGTTCACTTGAACAAATTGTCCTTGAGATAGATCCGTTTCGAGAAGCTGGCAACACTGGTTTCATTTGACACAAAATTCTGTTTCGAATTAAAACTAGTGCAAATTACAACCATTTTCGTGTTATTTTTGTGGACGTTCGTTCAGGCTCGATAGGGTTACGAGTCATATACGTTTCGAATATTCGTCGTTGAAAAGAAACACACTAATCGATTGAAAACTGTTGAAGTTATAAAATGAATTCCTTTTACTTTGTCAGTGTATACATATCGCATGACAACATATACATAGATCATTCTAGTTGTCATTGTATTTCTTTTTTGCTATTCTCTTTAATTTTATACTCAAGCATTTTTCTTTCTTTCCTTTTTGAACTTTGATGGCGACAGGTCGGGGTGCGCATGAAAATTTAAAATAGAAAAATAAAATAAATTTTAATTATTTTAAAATAAGAAGAAAAGAAGTATTTTATTAACGGTATTGAGGTTGGTAAAACGGCATAAATTAAAAGGTTATGGGCCCAGTCTACGTTCTATCTTGTGCTTAAGAAGATAATAATAATGGACAAAACAAAAAGAAATATAAAACCATTTGATGGTGAAAAATATTCTATTTGGAAATTTCGTTTGAGGGCTCTTTTAAGTGAAATGGATGTATTAACGGTTATTGATGATGACGTACCCAGCCAAGATACTGAAAAATGGAAGAAGATGGATAGAATCGCAAAAAGTATAATTATTGAATATTTAAATGACTCGTTTCTTGGCTTTGCAAATAGCGAAAACAGTGCAAAACAAATATTCGCAAATCTAGACGCAATTTACGAAAGAAAAAGTTTAGCATCACAATTATCAATTCGAAAACAATTACTAAGTCTAAAATTAAAGGGAGAGTGTCCACTTTTAAATCATTTTAATATTTTTGATGATCTGAGTCTTGTTGAACCTTCGTAGTGAACAGACGTGTTAGCGGAGTTTTTTTTCTCATACTAAGCAAACAAAAATACAAACAAAAAAAAAAAAATATTCGTAATAAGTACTGATTCGTAATAAGTACAGTTTTTGTTAAATTTGCTTTACTTGCATTAATAATATTTTTCGTATAAACTGAAACAACAAAAAAACAAAAAACACAAACAAAGTGACTGAGGAATACTCTTCATGAGTACCTCAAAAACAAAAAATTGTGAAGTGAGTTCTAACGGCAGAAATGCCTATTTTACTGTGAGTTCTGAAGCTCTTAATGCAAACAATAAAAAGAAAAAATTGGATGACAGTCTTTTTCTAACGGCAAAGCCAATTTTACGTGAGCGATCAAATTCGCTTACTCCGATGCCAAGTAGTGATTCGGTAATATTACCATTGCCTAGTTCATCGTTATTTAAGTCAGCGCCATTATCCGCTCTGGGCTCGTGTTCATCACTTAACCCAGTTATCACAATGGACGATAATATTCAAAAACCTAAAGTGCCTGTCGGAATGGACAGATATGTAACGGTAGTAAAGCGCGGGCGAAGCCCAAATTCATCCAAAATCTCATCTGTTCCGAAAATATCCAGAGACAACGACGCCGCCTCAGCTAATCGTCAAAACCGGTTTAAAATATTACAAGATGACAGCGATAAACCCGAAGAATCTTCGAAAAAAACTTCAAAACCACCACCAATCTATCTGAGACAAAAAAACTCGAACACACTTATTAAAAAACTAATCTCGGCCATTGGTGAAAAGTCATTTCACATTGTTCCAATAAAACGTGGTAACATTGATGAAACAAAAGTTCAAATATATGATGAAAAAGACTTCCGCAAAATGGTTAACGAATTCGAAAAAAATAAAACAAGTTTCTACACATTCCAGCTTAAGAGTGCTAAAGGCCTACAGATCGTATTGAAAGGCATAGATTCTTATGTAGTTCCTGAGGAAATTAAAGATGCTCTCACCCTCCAGGGATTTAAGGTAAAGAATGTCTCTAACATAATAAACAGGGAGAAGATCCCCCAACCCTTATTTCGCGTTGAATTGGAGCCGAATGATATAAAATTGAAGAAAAATGAGACCCATCCAATTTATAATTTAAAATATCTGTTATACCGGAAAATTACAGTCGAAGAACCACACAAGCGCTCAGGACCCGTACAGTGCCATAATTGTCAAGAATATGGCCATACGAAAACTTATTGCAAATTACCGTCTGTTTGTGTTGTGTGCGGTGAATTACACAACACTGCTATTTGCAATAAGTCGAAGGACCAGAAGGAAAAAAAGTGCAGTAATTGTGGAGGTAATCACACTGCTAACTACAGAGGATGTCCTGTATTCTCTTTTGTGAAACAAGCTATGACCCAAAAGCCTAAAGTAATTCCAGCTCAAGCAGGAAATACGTACTCCGCTACTCATCCCCTAATGGCCCAACCAATCACTTCACATGTATCGTATGCTGACGCTGTGAAGATCAACTCTATTCCCGTTCAAAAAGTGTCACCACCAAACAATACAACAAACGCAAATGCAAGCTTTAATTTCAATCGCCTTGAAGCTACTATTGATAATCTGGTGCAAACTATAAGCAACTTTACGACAAATATGACTAGCATGATGCAAGAAATGCTGCGAATGCAGAACACTCTGCTTCTAGCATTAGTTAACAAGCCATGAACACGTTAAAGTTATGTTTCTGGAACGCTAACGGCATTCGCCAACATAGAAACGAACTAGAGCACTTCCTCACGGTGAAGAATATTGATGTAATGTTGGTATCTGAGACTCATTTGACTTCGAGAAGCCTTTTTAAAATGAGTGGCTACACCTTATATGATACAAAGGACCCGAGAGGAAGAGCATGTGGAGGATCAGCAATTCTAATAAAGTCAAGACTCAAGCACTATATTCTTGAGAACACTTGTGAAGACCATCTACAAGCAACAAATATTTGCATCGAAAATTTTTGTTCAAATCTTGTGCTTTCATCAGTTTACTCCCCTCCCAGATTTTCAATCAGTGAAGATCAATACGAGGATTTTTACAAAACTCTTGGCCCTTGTTTCGTAGCAGCTGGAGACTACAATGCAAAGCATACGTTCTGGGGGTCGCGTCTTATTACTCCTAGAGGTCGAGCATTGTTCAACACAATTTCAAAAATGGATTTGGATGTCATTTCTAGTGGGGAGCCCACTTACTGGCCTACTGACATACAAAAAATTCCGGATGTTATAGATTTTGGGGTCATGAAAAATATCCCTAGGGATTTAATTCATGTTGAAGCTTCACATGATCTCTCCTCCGATCACTCTCCCACGATCGTTACAATTTGTAGCCCACTAAGAAGTGACTTACCTGACCCATATGTGAAGATGATACATCGTGTTAACTGGCTGGGGTTCAAAAAATATCTCAGTAGTCATTGTACGGAAAACATCAGGCTTAGAACTCCCGATGATATTGAACTTAACATTGCCAATCTTACCGAGAATATTAAACAGGCTGCTAAACATGCCACTACCTCCCATCCGCAGACTGGGTTTAATAGAATTTATTCTGCGGACATTGAACGTCTCGTATGTGAAAAAAGAAGAGCTAGAAGGGAATGGCAACAGCACAGATCGCCACAACATAAAATCAGACTTAGAGAATGCACTAAACGACTCCAAGAGTTGCTTTCAGCTGAAAAATCTGCTTCTCTTAAGAACTACCTGGAAGGTCTCGATGTCACTGCAGCATCTAATTACTCCTTGTGGCGCGCTGCTAAAAAGCTTAAAACACCCGTTGAGTCTAAACCACCCCTGCGCACTTCTACCGGAGGTTGGGCAAGAACTAATACTGAAAAAGGTAACATATTAGCTGGTCATTTAAAAGACGTATTTACCCCAAACACATGTACTGGTGCTGTTGATTTGCCGAGCGTAGTTGCTCTACCCCCTCGACCTATAAAGTTTAAGATGCTTGATGTACAAAAACTAATTGCTGAAACCAATCCAAAGAAGGCCCCGGGTATTGATGGAATTAGTAACAAGATGCTGATGCAGTTGCCTCGTATTGCTATTAGAATCCTGTTATTTATTTTTAATGGCATTTTACGACTGGAGTATTACCCACACAGCTGGAAACTTGCCATGGTCAAAATGATTCCAAAGGCGGGTAAAGATCTTACCAAGGCTGAGTCATATAGGCCAATAAGTTTGCTGTCAACAATTTCGAAGCTCTTTGAAAAACTTCTCATGACAAAATTGTCCCCAATTCTAGCTGATAATGGATGCATACCGGACCATCAATTTGGTTTTAGAAGTCAGCACAGCACCATTGAACAATGTCATAGATTGGTTCATTTCATAAGAAGAACATTTGAAGAAAGAAAGTATTGTTCTTCCCTATTTATTGATGTCTCTCAGGCATTTGATAAAGTGTGGCATGAAGGCCTAATTCTAAAATTGAAGACATATCTACCAATAAACATTGTAAATCTTTTGGAAAGTTACATTATTGCCCGGAAGTTCACTGTCGTGGAAGGAGACTTCATGAGTGTGCCCGAAACCATTTCATCTGGGGTGCCTCAGGGGAGTATACTGGGGCCAGTTTTGTATTTGATTTATACCTGTGATATGCCTTTGAGCAGTAATATCCTCACCTCTACATTTGCCGATGATACAGCCTGCCTTAGTATGCATGAAAACCCTCACGAGGCATCCCGTTATCTTCAGCAACATATTAACCTGTTGGAATTGTGGTTGAACTTATGGAGAATAAAAGTAAATGAACAAAAGTGTGTTCATGTTACATTTACCCTACGAAGAGATACTTGTTCCCCCATTCAAATCAACAATCAAGTTGTTCCTCAACATTCACATGTGAAATATCTTGGTATTCACCTCGACCGACGGCTTACATGGAAACACCACATTGACTCTAAGCTGACACAAATGAAGCTTAAATTAACCCAGATACATTGGCTGATTGGTAGAAATTCTACCCTCAGTCTAGATTGTAAACTTTTAATATACAAGTCGCTTTTGAAGCCGATATGGTGTTACGGAATTCAGCTATGGGGCACTGCTTCAGCTTCCAATGTAGAGAGAATCCAACGAATGCAAAACAAAATATTAAGGTTAATAACTACGGCTCCATGGTACTTGAAAAATTATATTTTACATCGTGATTTAAATATGCCACTTGTGACCGCTGAAATTGCAAAATATGCTGGAAAATATTTAACAAAACTCGAGTTCCATCCTAATCCCCATGCTCGTAACATCTTGAACTTTCCTGGACACATCCGCTTAAAAAAGAGGGACACTACGGCATTAATACGCAACTCTCCAGATGAAATTCTTTGAAAATATTTTTTGTGCGTAACATGAATTTTATGTATTATTAATTATTATCACTAAGTTTATGTCCGACACTGGTTGGGCCTAATAATTATTTATATATTTAAGATTTGAACACTTATTGTTAGTTCAATTATTTGAAGATACAATAAACATATATTAGCGTGAAAAAAAAAAAAAAAAAAAATTTTTTGATGATCTGATAACTGAATTGCAAGCTGCAGGAGCAAAGATCGACGAAATGGACAAGGTGTCTCACTTGTTGTTGTCCTTGCCATCGAGTTATGATGGGGTGATTACTGCTATTGAAACATTGTCGGAAGACAATTTGACGTTAGCATTTGTTAAGAATCGATTAATGGATCATGAGATAAAATTAAAAAATGATAGTAAGGACACCAGCTCTAAAGTTTTGCATGCCAAGACCGAAAGTACACAAAACGAATATAAAAATAAATTTGATTATTTTAAAAATAAGATCAAATACAAACCAAACAAGTCACACAAATCCAATAAGCTATTGAGGGCAAGAGTCAAATGTCACTACTGTGGCAAACTTGGCCACATTAAAAAGAATTGTTTCTCTTATAAGAAGAATGCAGAAAATAAGAATCAAGGGGAAGATAAACAAGCACGAATGGCAAAAACCCAGTTGGATGAGGGATTTGCATTCATGGTCAGACGTGATCAACTTCTTAAGGATAAAAATAGCGTTTCTTTTCTACTGGATTCAGGTGCTTCGGATCATCTTATAAATGATGAAACTCTCTTCGCAGACTTTGTGAAATTGGATCCACCTATCAAAATAGCAATAGCAAAACATGGTGAATATATCCATGCAAATAAAAGGGGAATAGTGAAACTCCGCAACAACTTAATGCACCATGTCATTCTGGAGAATGTTTTGTTTTGCCCAGAGGTTCCGGAAAATTTACTTTCGGTTAAGAGGATACAAGATGCTGGGATGACAGTTGAATTCCATCCAGGAGGTGTAAGAGTCAGCAAGGATAATAGGGACGTTTTGAATGGTAAATATGAACATAATATTCCAGTTGTTGAATTTATTGCGGTTTCTAAACAGGCATATTTTTCGAAAGTTGGTAAGGTTGATGAGTATCGTTTATGGCATGAGAGGCTAGGGCACATTAGTAAAGGGAAGTTTTTGGAAATAAAGGGAAAAGACATGTTTGATGACACAAAGCTTCTTGAGAATGTACAACCAAATAATGATTTATGCGAAGCATGTATAAATGGAAAGCAGGCCAGACTTCGTTTCGGAAATTTTAAGAATAAGGAATATATTAAAAGGCCATTATTTGTTATTCATTCTGATGTCTGTGGTCCTGTAACACCTACTACTATGGACGGTAAAAACTATTATGTAATTTTTATTGATCAGTATACTCATTATTGCGTAACTTATTTAATTGCGAATAAGTCCGATGTCTTCTCAACTTTTAAAGATTTTGTTGCTAAGAGTGAAGCACATTTTAATTTGAAAGTTGTCAATTTATATATAGACAATGGTAGGGAGTATTTGTCAAATGATATGCGTGAATATTGTGTAGAAAAGGGCATTAGTTATCATCTTACAGTTCTACATACACCACAATTAAATGGTGTATCTGAAAGAATGATCAGAACAATTACAGAAAAGGCTCGTGCTATGATTAATGGGGCAAAATTACAGAAAATTTTCTGGGGTGAAGCTGTTTTAACAGCAACGTATTTAATTAATAGAAGCCCCAGTGTTGTGTTGAAAGAGCATATGAAAACACCATATGAAATGTGGCATGGTAGAAAGCCCAATCTTAAATATTTGAAAGTTTTCGGTTCAACGGTATATGTACATGATAAGACTAGGAAAAGGAAGTTTGACCAAAAATCATGGAAGGGTATACTCGTTGGATATGAACCGAATGGTCTTAAGATATGGGACATTAAATCTAGAAAATTTCAAATAGCCAGAGATGTAATTGTAGATGAGACAAATATGATAAATTGCGGAACTGTAGTAGAAAATGAATCGAATCAACCGAATATCCCGAATGAAAGTAGGGAGGATTCTCTGAATGATAGTAAGAGATATGATCAGTCTATAATCCCGAATGAAAGTACGGAAGTAACTAAAATTGATTTGTCAATCGGTAGTAGTATAAAGCATTCTGATAAAGCTATATCAGATGAACAGCCTAGTGACTTTTTGTCTGTTGAAAAAAATGCCGATACAGTTTCTGCTGATAGGACAGGATCAGATAAAGGTGAATCCTATAATGACCTTGAAGACCCAAACGTAGAAATCCGAAGAAGCGAAAGAATGAAAAATAGACCACATGTATCATATAAAGACTTAATAAATAATTGTGTGATGAATGCACACACTTTATTTAACGATATTCCGAAATCATTTGATGAAATAAAGAACAGACATGATAGAGTAAATTGGGAGGAAGCAATAAAGGAAGAATTAGATTCACATTTTTATAATGGCACGTGGTCTCTTGTACCAAGGCCTGATAATAAGAATATAGTTGATTGTAAGTGGGTGTTTACTATTAAGCATGATGAACTTGGAAAACCAGTGAAGTATAAGGCTAGACTTGTAGCTCGAGGTTTTACTCAGGAATATTTGGTGGATTACGATGAAACTTTTGCTCCTGTAGCGAGAGTTTCTAGCTTCAGAATTTTGATGTCTCTTTCAAATCAATATAATTTAAAAATTCATCATATGGATGTAAAAACAGCCTTTTTAAATGGTGTCTTGAAGGAGGAAATTTATATGTCTATTCCTCAGGGATTATTTAATAAAAATGGCATGGTCTGCAAATTGAATAAAGCCATATATGGACTCAAGCAGGCAGCCAGATGCTGGTTTGAGGTATTTGAACAAGCTTTGAGGAAAATTGGCTTTACTGATTCTACTGTGGATCGCTGTATTTATATTCTTGACAATGGTGACGTTGTCAAAAATATATATGTACTGCTATATGTAGATGATCTGGTAATTTCTACGGCGGATATGGGAACAATGAATAAATTTAAAGCCTACTTAATGGCAAAATTTAGAATGACGGATTTATTAGAAATTCGTTACTTCATTGGAATTAGGATAGATAGGGAAAATAATCAACTTCATCTAAGTCAGGGAGCTTACATTGAGAATGTTTTAAGGAGGTTTAAAATGGATGAATGTAAACCAGTATCTTCCCCACTTCCAGTTAAACTGAATTATGAGGCCCTAAATTCGAATGGAAAGTGTGATGCGCCATGTCGTAGTTTGATTGGGTGCTTAATGTACATTATGTTATGTACGCGACCTGATATAAGCACTGCTGTTAATATCCTGAGTCGATATAGCCATAAGAGTAATGAAGAGCTATGGCAATGTTTAAAGAGAATTTTGCGATATCTTAAGGGAACCATAGGTTTTAGGTTGACATATATTGCTAATCCCAGTTACAATGATTTATTGGTTGGTTATGTAGATTCTGACTGGGGTGGAAGTGAGAGTGACAGGAGAAGCACTACTGGGTATTTATTGAGGATGTTTGATATAAATTTAGTTTGTTGGAACACAAGGAAGCAAAATTCGGTTGCAGCTTCATCCACTGAAGCCGAATATATGGCACTATTTGAGGCTGTTAGAGAGGCTATGTGGTTAAAGTCGTTATTAGGAAGTCTTAAAATAGAAATTAATGACCCTATAAGGTTGTTTGAAGATAACCAAGGGTGTATTAGTATTGCTACTAATCCCTCATGTCATAAGAGATCGAAGCATATTGATATTAAATATCATTTTTCAAGAGAGCAGGTAGAGAATAAAGTAATAAAAGTTGAGTATATTTCTACAGATGAACAATTAGCTGACATTTTGACGAAGCCTTTACCTGGACCCCGATTTATCGCATTGAGAAACCAACTGGGATTGGAGGATGTGTAGAATATGATAAGTATGGACAGCAATGGATTTTGGAAGTTCCTGATTTATATATTTTTTTTATTGTTAGTGGTCTGATTGGGTTTTTCTGGGTTTTCCCCAATCCTCGCAACAAATGTTGGACTACATTGTATATATTTCCCAGAATACTCGGCCTGTCAAATTTTTTTTATTTATGATCTCTGTATATGTTGAGGAGGTGTGTTGAAGTTATAAAATGAATTCCTTTTACTTTGTCAGTGTATACATATCGCATGACAACATATACATAGATCATTCTAGTTGTCATTGTATTTCTTTTTTGCTATTCTCTTTAATTTTATACTCAAGCATTTTTCTTTCTTTCCTTTTTGAACTTTGATGGCGACAGGTCGGGGTGCGCATGAAAATTTAAAATAGAAAAATAAAATAAATTTTAATTATTTTAAAATAAGAAGAAAAGAAGTATTTTATTAACGGTATTGAGGTTGGTAAAACGGCATAAATTAAAAAAAACTCTCAGAATCAAAAAGCCGCGATGCCGCCGACATAACCGGGAAGAACATCGACGTTTTTATTGTGAATATTCGTTCCATAGAAAAAACATTCTATTCTATCCATCAATATTTTGCGACGCCGCTATTGTGCAGATTTATCAACACTACATTAGATTCTCTGTGATAGATCTCCGATGCAACCTTCTAGTGGGAGGGAGAGTGAACAAATATTTAATACATTGATTAAAAATATTATATTATTATTCTCGTATGCGTAAGATATAATTGCAACTGCGAACATAGTTTTTTTGGATCTATTTACTCTTTCATCCGTATTATTTATGTCACAGACATGCCGAACGCGTTTAATTTTTTGCAAATCTTTTATAAATTTAAAAAATGTGTTTGCAATTTTTAATGCGAAATTCGACAAAACTAGTTGTTCTTTATTTCGTTGGCGACATTTGAAAACAAAATTTAAAAAATACCGAATTAAAAATGTAAAAAGGGTTACATACATTAGAATCTAATTATAATATTCTTGATTATATGAAATATTTACGTTAAAGTTTTTTATACATTTAGGGAAAGATAAAACAAGCATCAATTCTTAAATCGAAATCTAGCAAAAGTATAAGACTAAACAAAGGATATTAAAAATAAGCTAAATAGTAATAGTCCTTCCAGTTGTGAAACGGCAAGGCGCAAATGAAGATCAGCTTTAAGGAAAATAAATCCACAATAAGATTGAAAGTCGTGCAACCCATCACGGAACTTTTAGGTATAAAATCTTTAGAAGAAGTCTTTACAAAGTATTACTGCAAGAGGAGCCTGGCACATGTTGATTTAGAGGGTCCACGAAGTCTAGTTGATATCGTCCTAGGAACGATACATTGTGGGACAAGTAATTTTCAAAAATTTATCCATATGTTTATACTCACATTAAGTTGCAAGCGCAAACGTATTGGAATGGCATCTTAATTGTTATCGGAAAAGAATCCATTTTTAATTTCTTCCTCTCCATCAGTAGTTAAGAAATGTTCAGCACTTAACATTTTTATATAAAGGTTTAATTATTTTACTGGCAGATATTTAAATAAAATCTCTAGATTTTTTGAAAAGTTTCTCTTTTGTAACAAGGTGACTTTTAATTATAAAAATATTATAAATTGTATTCTGTTACATAATACCAAGAGAAATTTAAATTCATGCTCGACTGGGACAATTGTTCACATTCAAATGCGATGTACATAATGCGGGTGTTTATTCTACTCGTATTGTACATAATTAAGGCCCTAACAAATCGCAAAAATGCGTTTGACATTCCATTTGTGTTACACTTGTCCAGCTGCTTGTTTACAAGGATCTTCTATCATCAGTGTTTTAAAGTCTTTGCAAATCCGACATTCTGCAGCTTGATTGCGGCACAATGATAACGTTACTATGAATGGCTAGCGCTACCGTGCGATGATTACAATTTTTATGAAAATTACAAAATATATAGTCATAGTAGAACTAATGGCCAATTAGACGCCCGCCCTTTGGGTGCCAATTGTTAGATTTATTAGACAAAAACGAAAAGCAAAATCTTTATTTTAAATACTTAATATCGAAATTTATTATTTGGAACATTCTCCCCAACTAATCGTTTGAACATTTAGAGTTCCAAATATTTATTACTTGGGAAGAATACTCGTATTCCAAATAACAAACTTCGATTTTGAGCAGTTGATAATTTCTATTTGCTTAAGCAGAGAACCACAATGAATATTCACATTCGATATGACAAGAAGACAAAATCTACTTGCGTTTCAAAGCCATAACAACATTTTAATTTTAGGAAAATATTTTAGAAAGTATTACTCAAACACTAGACAGATAATGTTTATATTTAAAATTTGACAATAATATTGCTTTTTGAGTCAAAAGTAAGTTCTGTTGCAGTTGCTTCAATATTCTACTTAATTGTCAAACTGTTTTTAACACCGATGTAAAATAAACACAGATGTTTTAGGCTAAAAGCAATTTAATTAGAAGTGCAAACATAAAGGTCCCAAAATCTTGCATTTATTATGTGTAAAAGAAAAAAAAATAACTTAATTTTAAAAAAAGTTGCTTTTAACCCTTTGGGCGACATTGGTTAACGTAAGTCCAACTTTCAAAAGTAACGACTGATTGGCACACATCGTGAGCAAGAACAATCTTCAACATTATGATTCATGGAACGTGAAGTGAAAGAATTGTGATCTTATGAATGTATGTGGGCTACGGAATCGGTTCTATTAGAACTTAAAAGATGAAAAATATATACGGCCGTATCGAAGCAAATATTTTGCTTTAGATTTGAAATTCAAATTTCTGGCCGAAAAGGGCTTTTTAAGAAATTGATTTCAAAACTTTATTTTAACTTTTATACGATTTAGAGAATTTTATCGTGTTTACCAAGCACTTTGCAGTTTATGGTGAACAAAAACGATTACTTCAATTGATTATTTTAATCGAGTAGTCAAAAAATACGTCAAAAATAATATATTATTTTGAATATATTATTTTGAAACTATAATGTACAATGAATAATTCTCAAGATCCTTTTTATTCAAATGAAGAAAGTATTTAAATATGGGGCATTTTTATTTTTGTTTTGGTTGCATGTACATCACTAACATAACTTCTTAAATTTAATTTTTTTTATTATTTATTTTAAGTTTTCTAATCGTTTTGACTCAATTTTATTATACACCTAATTTTCCACTAAGAACTAAGATTTCTAACTTTAATTTAAGCTGCAACTTGAATCCCGCTGTGTTTTATTAAAAGAGATTTAAGATTAAAAAACTTAATTTCGAATACATAAACTTGAAATAGGGTTAAAATAGGTATGTACATGTATACGTGCTCAATTGAAAATTTTCAGATACTAATTATTTTTTAACGCAATTTCACCCAATAATGAGTGGCTTAAAAGCTCTTTAAGGTTTTTGTGAATACGGCCGTTACCACGTTAAAAAAATTAACACTAGTCCCTATATCGAATAGTGTATTCCATATGAAATTTTTAATATTTTGTATAAAATATTGGTGACTTAAATTTAATTTCATTTTTATGGAAATCCATAAAATGAACAATTGTTTTTCATTTTAATTTTGAGAACTTCAATAATATCCAGTAAAAATAATGGAACTGTTTCTTAATGACGTTTTCATTACTTCCAAAATATTTTTTATAGTGCATTTTTTCGCAAATATTTATGAAGTTGAAAGAAACTATTTATTTCTTTAGATACATGAAAGGTGCCTCCCATAAAAGGTCCATAATATTTAATATGAAGCAAGACTCTTCGAAATTGGCGTGGGTTACTCTACAGTCAATGCACGCACTCTCAGTAAAAACTGTCGCGTAATAGCAATGGGCGGGGCAGCATTCATAAACGTTATTAACTTAATTATAATTATAACAATGAGAGTCCTCACAGTTGATATGCTGCACAGGTGGTCGCCGTTTTGACCAATATATGAAAGGAGTAGGGGGAATGTTACATCCCACAGTAACTGTAAAAATCTGTACAAAAATCTAAGATAAAAATTTAAGAACAATAAAATTGTATTACGTTTATTAGTACTTATCATAGAGGCCTCATTCAACAAAAAAAGCGAAAGTTTTAGTTGGTTAAAAAAGGAATATTGATATGACGAGTACGTAATGGTTTTCCGTCATTTTCAGTGAAAAAAGGTTTGCATTAAATTAGTGACAAAATCCAACTCAAAATACCATTCGTTTGTTCATAATGAGTGAAACACACATGTACGAGTGAGTATGTGTGAACGCTTCAAAAGGAGCATCATGTGCAATTTAACAAAGTGCAACAACAGTAAGGACGACTCATGCCACTTATAATACTGCATTAATTGCACATGCATACATATTTATAGGCGTAATACGCAATATTGCCAATTCTGTCAATGATGCAACAAACATCTTGATGTACACATTAGACTGTTTGAATTTCTATGACACGAATACGCAGTTACAAGTGACCACTTCCTAAACTTGATGCTGAAAGATTTGATTTATTTTCTATATTTGACAAATTATACAAATACGGTCGTATTCAAAAAAAATCACTACAGCTTAACAAACCATTGTTAAGCGAAATTGCATTCACATACAAACACATGCTCAAACTTATTGTAAGTTTATGCATTCAAAAATTCATTTTCTTACCACAAATATCTCTATTATTACATCATATAGACCTTCATTAAATTGAAGTTAGAAGTTTGAATGTGAATTAAAATTCACAATAAATGCTATAGAATAAGTATAAATATAAAAACTTTCCAACTTAGCATATAATTTTCTAACATAATATATGTTTACATTAGCGTAGATAAGGCTGCAGAGGGACCACGCCACCCCCAGAACATATTGAGCATCCCTCCCCTTACAAGACTTTTTATGGAATTTATTACACAATTCTTATTTTTATTGGTGCTACAGCTCCCTCCAGAAATATTTTCTGGCTACGCTAATGGATTTTTGTCAAAGTTTTTATTGGTCAGGCAATTACGGTATTTATGCAGAAAAGAATTAAGACGAAATTTTTAAGAAAGTTTTAACAATATTTTTTCTACTCGCTAATACAATATCATCTATAATTTTTAACAGCAAGAAAAATGAATCGTTGATTTTCATCTCTCATAAAGCTGCCAATGCTATACTTTTAAAAATATATTAAAATAAAATATAAAACTTCCTTCTTTCCGTTGTTTTTTAAAAGAAATTCCATGATCTTCACTCCATGTTTTGGTTTCTTTGTAAAATAGAAGAGTGAAAAGACAGATAGAAGAAACATACAAAGTCTTCGGCGAAAAACGAGCCTGTGACTCCGGTTACTAGTCTAGCACACTAGCCTCTATACTAAGAGGGCACCCACAGTCACCCAAAAAGAATAACATTGATAATAACCGCTTAAACTGCTTACATTTTTTTAACGAAAATGAAAATGGTTTTGATTTGATGTTCTTCAAAAACTCAAGGATTGAAATTAAGTATTTAGTACCCGCTTAAGAAGAATTACACGTGATGACATTCTCTTTTAAATGCCAAAGTTGAGTATCCTGTTCTATATTGTGTGGCTTCTTCTGCATAGAGGTACATTTCAAACCAAATATCTGCGGTACAAGTCCACACCGTAGTTTGAGCTAAAAAATTAGGAATAGTTTTTTTTCCACATATTAGTCATCATAGGCTAAATTACGCCCGACACCTTATTTGGACGTTAACACTATGTAAGGGATAACAAATCTATTAAATTTTATATAGCTATCTCTCTCGTCAGAAGTTGTTAATATTTGTGACGCGCAAAATAGAAAAAGACCAAAGGACAAAAACCGGTTTTGTTCAGGAGAGCCATTTTAAAGATTTAAATACGTGTATCTTTGGTGTACCATCACTTCCATAAAACGCGCATATCTCTGGGAGGGAACACTTTTGGGGCATGGGATCGGTCTCATTCGATGCTCAGATGTTGTCCACATCAAAAAAAAAAATTAAAATTGATTTTTTTTTTACCCTAAGGTCCCTTTCTCTATGCGCTGTCACATTTACATTTTCATTGAACCACATTATATTAAAAAAAATTCTGTGATTTTGCAAAAAAAAGATATATTAAAAAATTTCTTAAGTCGTTAATATTGCTAAAAGTTATTGACATTAAAAAATGTGTGGAAAAAAGAAATTAAAAGTAAACGGTCAAAACCTGATATACAGGAGGATACCCAAAGGGGGAAGACGGAAAAGTGTGATTATCAAAGCTATATGAAAATCCTGCTGTTCAGGTAGTATTTAGATATATATTATGGTTTTTTAGGAGCTGCCGTTGTGTCTTAGGATGTCCAATAGGTGAAAAACGTTTTCCCGAAAAATCCGACCTGCTAAGTTTTAAGTTAAAATAAGTGTGTATTTGTTTCTAAATGTGGTACAAGCTGGAAGACAGGATTTTATTGCTATCCAATGCACAAATTCTTTGTTTTGTATATTCTGTGTTTGTATATTATGTATTCGACATCAAAAGTCATACCATAATTAAATCAATAGAGCCGTCTAACGTAAATATAGAACATGTATTTTCCAACATGGGCTCCCCAACTAAGAAAAAATAATACAAGAAATAGAACTTGAGATCTCACACTTCTGAGGCGCTTATATTTCCAAGTATTCACGTTATCACGAGGCTGCTGCGAATCAATATTGCGATGACAAAAAACACACACAATTTAAGGCATACGTACATACTTATATACATATTTTGTAAGAAATCATGATGCAATGCACAAACACGGATGCATACGTAAATACATACATATTTATAACATTGGGAAATTATTGGAATATACTTACATATGGTTCAGAAAGAAGCGTAAAGAACTTACCTTGTAAACAGACCCATGAGTGCGCATCCCAAATTCAAATGCTGAGAACTGTCTAGATATGATGCCATAAAATTCTCCCAATATATTTATAACAGTTGATTCTTTTCGTAATAACGAATTTTTGCTGGAAAGTTACATAGAACTTATTACAGCCGAAGAAGATCATTTGCTCCAAGAAATGCAGCAAGAGTCACTGTGCATGTCCATCATATCACTTTCCTTAAAAATCAGGACATTTCTGATGAATAATAATCAAAATAAATACACGGAAGTAAAACATGGGTATTCCGTTAATTTTGTGTAGAAACGGCTGTTTTTCTAAACACTTCCCATTTTTTAATATGACAGCGACCAACGTTTTCTTATTTCTTTCAACACGTTTTCTTTGTCGGTGCTGGAAAGTTTAGTACTAATTTGGGAGAAGAAAATCGTTGAAATTACGATAATCATCAAGTCTGGCAACTGTGAAAAAGTGCAATGACAAACAGCAACAAAAATACAATGGAAACGTCAGAATTAAATGAAAAAGATTTTAATGTTTTTTTGAATAATATTCAAAAGCAATTCTTGTGCTGCTACCCTCTGCATTGTATTTTGTGGCAGGTAATTAATTATGTTCAGCCATATAGTACTTGCGAATGGTTTTAGTATTCCAAAGCCAAATTTGAATATCGCCTCCGCCGTGTCCAACTATCAAGTGTGCAAAATCTTATTTTACAGATTCGTTACTTGGATCCTGCATACTGGAGTGGTTTCAAGATTTAGTAAGAAAATGGAAGTTCATAGTTGAAGGCGCTTTGCCCTCTCCCGAAAGTACCGATTTTCACGTTCGATAGTTGGACATGGTACCTGTACATATGTGTATATACATACATACATCATTGTATTCATTTTAGGAATTCCCGAAAAAGTTGACTTGGGGACAACAAAAAACGTTATTAGATCACACATTCAATTCACCACTAAATATAAAATTTCCTATTAAATTAAGCTATCAAGTAAATTTTCTCAAGAAGTTGATATTGGTTATAGAAAACAACTGTTCTGAAGTACATGATGAACTTTACGAAACTTTTTGTCGAATGCAACAGAATTTGGCTAATGATTGTACAAATAACTACGCTTTTAAACATTATATTGTCGAGCCGGGAGTACACTTAACGCTGCGGGAGTCGAAAAATTTTGTAGCTGGAGGCACAACAGGGCTTTGCAGCTGGCAAGCTTCTTTAGCACTGGCAGATTTTCTGATAGAAAATCCAACTGTAGTCAGAGATAAATGTGTATTAGAGTTGGGAGCAGGAACTGGCTTGTGCGGCATAATCATGCTAAAAATGTGCCAGCCTAGACATTTGTTACTCACTGATGGAAGTAGTTTATGCGTGGAGCTTATGAGGGAAAGTTTACAACGAAATTTTCCTCAAGTATTGGAGGATAACGATAGACTTGAAATTAATGCTAAAACTGTTGAATGCTTAAAAGTCCCGTGGCAATGTATAGAAGACAAATGGGAAATTTCAGCAGTTAAGCCAGAGATTATATTAGCAGCAGACGTGGTGTATGATGATTCTATCTTCAATGATTTATCAGCTGCAATCGACTATGTGTTTAAGCTGAGAGAAAATGTAGTCGAAATGTATTTGGCTGCTACAGTACGCAATGTGGTTACACTAAATAAATTCCTGGATGTAATGGGTTTGTATTCTCGTTTAATGAATGCTTCAAATATTAGATTGACAGTTATAATTTTGGAATATTGTTTTTATCTCGTAGACTCCTTGTGTTTTAAAATGAGCGAATGCGACACAGTTCAATTCAAAAATAGTCATTTGGTTTGGGACAGATCAACTCTTGTTAAAATCATAAAATTTACCAGATAATAAATTAACACCAAACGTATGAAAGTGTTTATTTTGTTTATTTAAATTAAGTATAAATTATAAATTAGAATAGACAATTAATTAATTGAATATATGTAATTATTATACATAACTTTATTTAAAAAAATTAAAATATTTGCATTTATCCCGATGTTGATAATTGTGACGGTTTACTTATAGTTGGAATAGATCCGTCATTTAAACATCTAACATTCAATTGTTCGATTTGATGTTTCTGGAATATTATACCCAGTAGTCCATATTGAATTTCTAATAAAGATGTTTTGTGCGTACGAGGAACTTTCATGCCCACTGTCAAAGCCAATAGGGAAACAATAATAATGTAAACAAATCCTTGTGACATTAAGGTGCTTGTATCGGTTGAATTCTTCGAGTACGCAACAAAGTAATAGTAAATAATTGATGTAGAGAGCATATTGCACGCATACGACGCATAAATTAAAAGTTCCATATAAAGGAAATGTGAAACCTCGACCAGTAGAAGCTGTAGGTTTGAAAAGGTTGAACCGAAAAATAACAAAATGATCCAAAAAGGGACAATCGTCTTCACCGAACTGCAGATGATCATGGTTAAGATTGTAAGTAAAATCAAACATAATTGATTCGTTACAAATAGGACCTTAACCGAACAGAATACTAAACACAACGTACTAAAAACTGTTCCTGCATAAACAATCCAAAACATGGAATCTATTTCGGGTGCATCCGTTGGCCTGACGGCTGAATTTACGGAAAACCAAAATGTAAAATAAATAAACAGAGAGTATTGTATAGCCTCAACAAAGATAAGAAGCAGCGTTACATTCCATTGTTGATTTTTTGTAACGTAAAAGAATTCTATCCTTTTGATAACATCGTCCCTCTTATCAAACACGCTGCCGTTTGAATTCGCAATGCGAAATTCGTTGTCCATACTATTCTCACAGTCGACCGTACCCAAATAGCTAAGTACCTTCAAGCCAATTAGAAGAGCCAATGTCACAACTGCAACAGAAAGATATACTGCCGCAAAGTTAACGTAAATACCATCAGTGTTTGCTGCGACTGTTCCTGCACTATTTTCCATTACATTTTTTCTGTAGGAAGTTCCAATTAAGCTAACTGCTGATGCAGTGCCCAAAATGTAAAAACTAAGGCACAATGACAAAAGTATGGCCCGGCTACCCTTTCCACAGATCGAATGAAGGAAGCTTAGGCCAGATAAAAATGTTATGCTGTGCGCCAAATATGAAATGAAAGCACCAATATTATCTAAAAGAAAAGACCGTTTAAATTATGTGAGTAATTTTATACTTATTTAGAAAAAGAGAAAAAGATTGATAAATTTATATGTTGCTCTAAAATCGTAATCGTTCCTACTTCCTTTTTCTCCATTTAGTACAATTCGAAAATCAAGTCAACGCTAATTAAATAGTTAGGTTAAGTTCAACAGGGTTCATGATTTATTCCCTCTGTAATACCTGTGGCAGATAGAGAATGGAATATTGGAAATAGAAGTGTAAAGAAGACAGAAAGCAGAAACACCCAGAGTCTACGATAAAAATCTAACCCCTGATCCTTTGCTCATTAGTCTAGGAGGGCATTCATGCAAATCGAATAGGTTTGATATAATTTGTAATTAATCAGCGTCCCTTTAACGGGGAGAGAAATTTTGACATGATTTAGGAATTCTTAACTTATTTTAGAGGTAGATTATCCCTGCCCAGAAAGGACTATTAACGCTTAAGCTACGATTCCAACATGAGCTGAATAATAAATAAAAAATTAATCGGTCTGATTATCGGTAAGAGAAATACCATAAAAAATAGATCATTAATTTGTGCGAATTCAATATTTCCTCGTATTTGCAAATGAGCAAACTTTGAAAACAATTTCCAATTTCTGGAGTTAACAAATCTGGGAGCTTTATATTTGACCATTTGCTTTTGGTAACAATTAAAGCGGTGAAAATATAAGTATCTCGATATTATTCCTCGTGAAATTATATCACATTCATTATTGATTATATTTGTTGGAATATGGATTCTATTGCTGTCTATAAGAAGAAATTGTTTGCTTATTTGTATCTCTAGCAGGGACACTCTTACTAGTTTCACGTTTAAAAACTTTAGGATTTAATAAATTTGTGATGACGTCCCTTTTGGTGCTAAACAGTATGTGCTTATTTATTCTAAACATCTCTACACATACAAACATATAAATTGTATAATAAAAAAGCCCATTATTGTTACCTTGTTTTTCGTATCTTGATCAAAAAATAAGGACAATGTATTACATACAGCGGTTGTGTATGTGAATAAAAAGAAACTGGAAATAATAATGTATGATTTTTCTTTAAAATCGTTGGCGGATCACTACGGTGCAATAAAAAGATCGATTCTCTTTAAAATGAAACCGAAAGCTCAAAACGGACCAATCGATTTGTGTGTGATAGAAATCGTATCGATTTCATTCTCCGCATCTACATTCATATCTCGTATCCACTGATTTCCTTTAGAAAATGATCTTTGAGTTTTTGTTTCCAATGGAAATGCGACCGGTTGAAAAATGCTACCATCAAAGAAATAACCTAAAATATAAGGTGCAACCAATTTAAAACAAGAAAGTGGCTTAAATTTTAAAAAGTGAAAAGGCTCTTCTATTTTCCCTTTAAAGTTAGATTATTTATCGCGGTACAAAGTGCCATATGTATTGAACGGAGGACTAAAGTGTAACCAGGACACATTTTATCAAAATCCATTCAGACAGACAAAACTTTCTATATCTTTGCACGAATGCAAGAAATACATTGGCAAAATTTTATCACAATCGTATGTATGAACTCTGTAGCAGCGCATAAACATTAACAAGATCGGATTTACACACAGCAGTACAATTATATTTGAAATTCAATAATAAAAAGATTTGTATTATAAAAAGCACAATGTACTAGTAAATCAGCCTTGCTCAGCCATCTCATGCGTTATTTGTAAGTGTTTTGCACGGGTCACAAAACTACTCGTCTATAAAAGAAACCCCATCCGCTCAGTCCCGAGCAGCGTACATACTTTTACAAAAATTAAATTAAGACATTATAATTCTAAGTATAAACTACTCATGGTAGTGAGACTGATATTAATATTGAGTATATAGAGTTATTAAAAATTGGCAAAGGGCCAATAATTTCAAATTGATGTTATTCCATTCTCTATCTTTGCCCCAACTGGATTAAAACTTGCTGTATGTGAACTCCGTCTTTATTTTTATTATCCTTTTCGGATTAACAGCATTAAATTTAACCATAACAAAGTATATATGTACATATGTATTTATGTACATATGAATGTGTGTATGTTTGAGTATTTTTATGACTCATCTGTGTAATACATATGTACTTACGTACATATGTATGTACGTAGAAAAACACTACTTACCGAGTTTATCAGCAAAATAGAAACAACTGGATATTAAATGGAAAATTGCTGCCATTATTAGAATGTTTGTATGCCAAAATACTATCCTCGAACGTAAAAATTTTACCATAAACATAATGATGGCCGTTACAAATCCTGCACATGCCCCCAAAATCATTGGTCCATAAACGATCAAACCAGTATCGGTATTTCTTTCAGCTACAAATGATGAAATTGTGTAGCCAAATACCAGACCAGACGGTAAAAAACTGAGACATACTTAAATGAAATAAAGCAAAAGCTGCAAACATTGGAATAGACCTGTTGAAAAATATACCAAACAAACCCACCGACTATACTTGGCGCATACTGGAAAATTGTATATACGATTTTTTCCCAAACAGATGCCATTTCGACTCAAATTTATTTTCGTTTAAGCATCACTGCTGCGCTGCAATTTTTTCAAATTATGAAATTTATTACATATATAATCCTTTCTTCTTTCATATGAGTGGTTGGTTGACTTCACTTGATTTGTCGATTTGTTGGCCGTCCAACTAACTGATTTAGAATGTAAAATCAAGCGTTTCAATGCCGCTTTGTTCGCTTTTTCTGATAATGAAATTTTTTATTTTAGAATCGATAAGATAAAAACTTTATACATACATACGCACTTACGAGTACATATATATGTACATATGTATGTATGTATGTATACACATACTTAGGTATGCATGTATTAGCTTGAGCATAAGCGAGACAACTGTGCGATTATTTAATAGAAATTTTTAATAATTGTGGAGAATTTCAACAGCAGTTTTTGAAAATTTTACTCTAGTTTTATATGCATCCACTTACATCTATTTAAGTATATCGCTCCTTTCGTGTAACATATATAAATCTGACAAAATCAAAATTTCTAAGTTAAAAATTTTTAACTTAAAGTGCTCCTCAATATCACATTTTTATATAGAAAAAAAGGCAGATTTATATTTGAATCTAAACTGAAGTTGTAAGAAAAAGTGTCGATATGTGAGATAACGTGTTAAAAACTTGCAGTTTGCCGTATCAGAAAATTTTAAAAACATTCTGATGATACAGTGGAGGCTCATAAAAGTTAAGACGCGCAAAAGTTAAGAATACGGAAAAGTTAAGCAGCTTTCTGTCACCATACGGAACTCTAAAAAGTTAAGTGCTTCTTAACTTTTTTGAGAAATTTTTGTTTTTATTTAATTTTTCTATTTTTAACATCATTTTGAATTCTTATACATATGTCGATTGTCGCATTAATATATGTAGTACTATATAAGTTCATGGGTAGCATAAAAAAATTCAACACACTCGTCAGTTACATTCGTACGTAATGTTTCATACTTTTTTTGCATCAGTTATTAGTTTTCTTTTGATCGTAACAATGTCAGCAGCACGTAAGCAAAAAAGGTTATTAGTTGCCGAAAAATGCAAGATTTTAAAAAAATTAGACGAAGGCGTTTTTGGCTAATCGATTGGTCATGGATTTTCATGATTCTGAATCTTCAATTTCTAAAATTAAAAGAAATAAAGCAAACATTTATGCTGCAGTGTCAGGTACATGTGACGAAATGGTTCTTATATCAACGTGAAAGAAACTGTCCACTAAGTGATCCTATTTTAAAAGCTAAAAATTAATAAATTTGCATACATACATATATACATGTGTATTAAATACACATTAATAATATATACAATGTATAAATACACGTATAAACACATGCATTTTTCATATCACGGAAAAGTTAAGAATTCGGAAAAGTTAAGCACCCCTATAACAAACTACTTAACTTTTTCGAGCCTCTACTGTATTAACCCATATGTAACTAATGGGATGGACTAGAAGTTGCGTGAGTGGTGAGGTTGGTCCACGGGAAATTGCTAAATTAATTATTTATTTTGTAAAAAAAACTAAAGATTAAGTGTCATTTAAGACAAAAAAATGTTTATCAAAATTATTCCATATAACTACAGTACGCCCTCACTTTTTCCAACCCTCAATTGCAATGTGGACTCTATGAGCGCAACACTTAAAAATTTTGTGACTCGCTTATAGCAATTTAACTTTTTGCTCTCCGGTTATCCTCTTAAAATAATTCCTGAAATATCCTAAGAGAGAGCAAATGCTTTTACTTTAGAAAAATTTAGATTAGATTATGCAACAGAAGCTTAAATCACATCAGTTCTAAATAGTGAGTCTGAATTCCGTAATGTAAAATCAATTGACGTTGTCCTTTCTTTTAACAATTGTATTCAATGAGCCGAAGAAAGCGAAATTGCTTTAAGAGAAGCTTTCGATTTTTAAAAGCCTCGCAAAACAGAGTTGCTCAAACACATTTCTTGCAATAAGACGCAAACAAAATTTTCTGATTTCTCTTAAGCACGAGCAAGTCATTAAAATGCTGAGACTATGACCCGCAAATTCGGATCATTTCCAATGATTTTAGCATAAGCTTGTCATTCCAAGATGTTATCTTTTTTGATTCCTATTCGCCAAAATAAAAGTTTTTTAACTGTTTTTTTTTGCGCAGAAATTAATTTGAAATCAAATTGCGCATGGTTATTTACCACTTTAAATCTGCCAGTATTCACGATTTCGCTCTCTTTATGTAAAAGAAATACCACTTTTCACTTATTGATGGGAAATAATTATGATTTCATATAGATTTAAAGAAATAACTATTGTTTTCTTTTTTTCCCTAAAAAAGAAAGTATTTTCAAATCGAGTTTTAAAGATCTTTGGAATTAATTCATATTTTAATCATAATTCAGTTGTTGGCGCGAAAATTCAGTGCAGCATATCTTTCATGTTGCATTATTCAAGTGGTACGGTTTTTGAAGACAGAGTATGAGATACTTCATTTCCTCTGATATTCATACTATTTCTACCACCTATATTCATTGGAAGATGGATCTCAACTCTCATGTGGGCCGGTGCTTCAAAGTCTATTTTGGAGTTACTCCACCGCGTAAAGGAAAGGGCGAAGAAGCTATATCGTAGACAGTAGTTTAACCAACTCTATTGATTCACTGGAGCATCGACGCAACATGGAGTGTGTTTCACTATTTTATCATTACTAAACCTGCGCTTACTTACGAACGACTCTTTCTTCTTTAAGAGCGCATTCATTTGCGGTCAATATAACAGCGAATTGCACTACGCATTAGGGTAAAAAAGCACCCTGCACCTGCACTTTCAGCTCTTTCATGTCACTCCCTGCATGGAAATGTTCAAGTCGCATCTCCACTGCCACTACTCCCTGTATACTTTCTCCCATAAACTATTTTCACTGCATTAGTAGGGCTCTTCTCCTGCATACTGGTCCAATTAAAAGTAATAATTTTTTCAACTTTACATACTAGAAAATTGAAAAAATATCGGTTTTTTAGAAGCAATGAAAATATCATTCCTTGAGAATGACCTCCATTTCTTACTGAGAATCTAAACACATTTTTCTATAAAGTCGTCGTTCGTATTTTTATATGCGCCGTACTTATTATGTATTTACATTCGAATATATTTGTAATTTGTTTATGTTTTAACAGTGTTGAAATTAAAATTTTTTGAGCGAAAGATTTTGCGACACTGTTCTGAAAAATACTTTAAATCATTTCAACCAGTTCTTTTATTTACTAGGAGTCCATGTTTCATCCTTATGAATTTCATTAAAAATATACTTCTATGCAAATCGGAAACATTTTAGTTGGTCTAATGTCAACTATTTACCCCCTTGGATACTTGAACGAAACTGCACATGGGAACAATAATTTTCTTAAATTGTGTTTGATATTTTAATCCATGTAATTTTTGTCTCGGACATTGCAAAAAATTCGGATTTTGCAACAGCCATTGTCCGAAATTGTTGACAACGCCAACAATTCCAGAAGCTGTTATTAGTTGTAGGTTGCGTTGTTCATATGTATATCCTCGCATTTCGAGCTAAATCCCAACTCACTCCAACCATCATGTTTGGAAGGAACGTAAAGGCAGGCATATAGAGTGATTACTGAAGAAATTTATAAATAATCATTTGGGAGAATATCGTAAATAATATTTAAAAATATGTATGGTTATATGAAAATATTATTTTTCGTTCTGTATTGTGAACTCAATCATTGGCACACAGGGCGTGGCTATGTTGTAAGAAAAATAAGGCGATGCAATCTTGTTTGTTGTATTATTGTTATAAATGTGTTGTAAGCCATACATGGTTGTATTTATTTTTTGAAATATTTATATATGATTGCATTTTATAAATTCTCTAATGGGTTGGGGTTTATCTCGTACGGCTTAACTCGTAGAATATTTCAACTGTTTTTAGAACAAACAAATCATTTTATTTCTTTTTGTCTAAATCACTTCACTTAAATCTAACAACGTGTTTTAAAAAGTATCAATACTTCTATATTTTTTAATAATAACGCAAAAATATGTTTCTCCTTAAACTAATATACTAGTGTGATAGTTAAATCTGTAAAGTCTCTTTTGAAAGATTTTTAGATAATTTTCAAGTATACCAGTTAGTTTTTTTTAAATCAAATTTAAAATAAAATTCAGAGGTATGAATGCATTCATATCAGTCAAATATTGTTCTGGCATATAGCTCATTTGCGTAAAGAACATCATAACTCAAAAAAAAACTTCTTTTGCAGAAAATGAGCTTAAAGTTTTCAATTTACAAACAACTCGAAGGAAAAATAAAAATTTTCTCTCAAGAGGTGAGGAAACAAAAACTTTATATGAATTTTTTACACAGGATAAAGAGCGATATCACGATTAATCCGTCATTGCTAATTAAAAGATATATGTATGTATGTATATATTTTGAGTTATGACCTTGTGTTTGGGATTTTTCACAAACTGCTATAAATAAGGTAATTCTTAGTGATCCTTACTAATGTTTTTAATTCGCAACATTGAAGTTATTTTATCTTCTTATTTCCTTTTAAGTTGTCATTTGTTTTCAAATTAAAGTTCAATACCTAACGGTTCATTTTAAAACATTGATTTGTAGTTGTCAAAAAGAATTTTTATGATCTACTGAAGTATATGCTGTAATGGTATATAGAGTATATGTAAAAACATACAAAAGTGGCAGATGTTTTTTTTCTCAAAATGAAATAAAATACATACGTGTAATAAGTAAAAAAAGATCCTAGTTTACGTAATTATTCGTTTAGAGAAGAAAATCTCCTACACCTTGTTTGAGCAAATGAGCGAAAGTGAACAATTTTTCCATTAGGTAATTGGTTGGTGGTGTTGACCCAAGGGATTACACTTTAAAATTTAAATTACTTTTTTCTGATCACTGATTAACAAACAAACAAAATTCAATCGCTCACATACCCGTAGGTACATGAAGTTAGACTTAATAGCTTAAAGCTACTGTGACCGTGTAGGTTTCGGGGGGAGAGGGAGAGGGGTTTAAATGGTAATTTGTTTAGGTGGTTCAATATCAGCGCTAACGAGAAGATAAAGCGGAGACACATTTGGTTGTGAGTGTCTGTCTCTTTGCATAATTTAAAGTTTTCCCGCATTACTGTTTGTTTATAAATATGGTTAATAGATTCCTTTCAGCTGCATCAGTCGTACCACTACCTTGAAGATTGAAAGTTATCTAAGAAACCAAGTTATTTTGCAACTAAAAATTTGAAATATTGGTATAAAATACTAATTGTATGTACAAATGTTTGTATACGAGTATGCTGAATGTACATACGTGCAAATGTATGTCTTTTTATCGGAAATTGTAATGATTCAGTATCGCATTCTTCGGTATTTATTCTGTTGCTCATAATACAGAAATAGAAAATAAAAAATCATTGTTTGAAATATGAGAATGAAATCTTTTTGCCAGTATTGTATCGAACTTCAAACAAGAGGCAGATAAAGTTCCAAGAATGTTGTTCTTCTGTGACTTTTTAAGCAAGATTTCGTCCACTTTTTTTATATTTTTAGATTATTTCAGTTACATACATACATACATACATATATATTTAGATGATTTTTTTTTAATTTTTAATGCATTTACTGAAATTGAAATCAATTGATTTTTATATTTAAATAATATTGAGCTGGAGATCAGATTTTTAATAAAAAATAAATATATGTATATTTATACATTACGCCTTCCTTCCCGTAACGCTGACCTCGAGCTCAAGATTATTTAAATATACTATTTAATTTATGTGTTTAGTTTATGGCTGTCTTTTTGTAAGTGGTTTTCAGTATGGCTACTATTGCAAATACACTTACGTGTATCGAAATTTGTGGATAAATTGGTTCGTTCTCTTTGGCGTGGTGATGTGCCTGCTGCTAGCCATAGGATGGACTTTGCGAAAATGCCAGAAGGCAAGGTACCTTTACGAGAATTTTTATATTGTGTTTTACGGGCTCATATGCAGTATTATAAGTGCGGTTTTTTTACTAACGGAACATACAGGTAAGTTTAACTTACGCATATGATTTTATGTTTCATGATTTTGTGCTTTTAGACGTTTCATTTTACTTTACATTTATGTCAGTGGTTGTTATTTACTTACCCTGTTATAATTACATTTCCTTGCGGTGTGATTCTCGTGGTTCGAGGCCAGCGCGAATTTCGTTCGGCAATACTGTATACTTTGCGGGCTTTACTGTGGGTTTTATAATTTTCAATGACTTGGAACCGGAACGGTGTGCTTGGATACTAGTGGGGATATCTCTGTCGGTTGTAGCATGCGTTGTTGTGAATGAGGTGCTACAACAATATAGCATTCATGATTACAAGCGTTCTTTTGATGTTGTCTTTAATTTGCTGAATGAAGAGCAACTAATTTATGCTCCAAGGAAATCTATAAAGAATCTTTTTGTGGGACGAGATGATTACTGCTTTAAGCGCAATATTCAGTGGTGGGTGGTGGGCTTAGCAACTGTTGCTACAATAGAGAGATGCAGTTTTTATTCTCTTACGTATCTGTCTCTCATGTATCGTTCAACCAATGGCTACACACACGCTAATCATCTGCATTTGCCATATCTCTTATATGTCTTTGGATGCTCAGTTGGCTCCATATTGATGTTGCGTTATAAACCCAAATTGATTTGCCTAATGTTTGGCTTAATTAAAATAACACTCATAGCAGCTACATTGAGCGTATATAGTGATGATTTCCCACAGCATTGCTTTATTTTGTTATGCTTCTATTACATCAGTATGGGCGTTTATTCCAGTATAAGCATACAAATGCTAGTAGAATGTTCACCCTTTCTATATACAGAGCTGTGTCTGGCCGTATCATACTCGTTGGAACTAGTCTTGATGGAAATGTCTAAGCTTGAGGCTCTAAATGAAAATGAAAACGAATGGACGCAGTTGCTGGTTTTAAGTGTGATAGAAATTTGTGTGACGATATGCAGTGTTTGCTTGATACAGTTTCTCTTGATGGACTCAGTAGGTTTGGTTGAAATGCGAAATCGGCTGTTAGGAATTCACAGACTACCTACTAAATCATATGAAAATAAATTGTATACAAAAAACTTTTTCCTTCAATTGGAAATACCGGCAAATTGCTCCAGCGTTGTACTAGAGAATAAGCGGACATTTCTGCAGTATCCAGCAGAGGGGGAACACAAAACAAAATTTTAAATGTGAAGTGATAATTTTTCATAATATTGAAAGGCTTATCAAGAAAATAAATGCCAACTTCTAGAAACCGGGATTTGATTTTTGATTTATGCTGAGAAGCCGAAATGTGAGGCTTTAATCAGATTAAATATGGAATGTATTTCAAGAAACCAGAAGAAATTCGAAAATTATTTTTGTTCGATTACATTATTTTTATAAAAAAAAAATCAGTTAACACTTTTTAAATTTAAATATTGCTTTAAAAATCTGCCAAAAACTCAGTCTATCTTGAAAAAATTAGAAACCTGGTATTTAAATATGATATTAAATATTGTTTTAAAATTATTAAGTAAGTACATAAGAAATAAAGAACATTCCTTTCCATAAGAATGAACCAAAAGCTGGTGTGCCAGTGCCTTCGAAGCGTGATCGCGATGTAATGAGATTGTGCAAGGAATAAGGGTACATGTCAAAGGGATGGGTTTATGTTCGTCATAGACGAAATTACTTACAACCGGAATGTAAACGTATTATTTTCTTCCAATAAACAATACTGAAATATATTGCACTTATTAGTTGTTTATCAATATGTTTACGCAATACGTTGTATATCTCTTTACAAATTTCAATTATTTTGATCGCTTTGTCAAATAATGGTAAGTAATTATATTCGTGGCTTAGAAAGCTTTTAAAAAATTGTCTGCTACGTATGAGCAACATTTACTTATATGTACATATTAATCATACGCTAAGGAATTACGGCCGTATGCAAAAAATATAACAGCTTTAAAAATCACTATTAAGTAAAGAAAATGTAATCAATTATGAAAATTTTAAAGAAAGCACATATGTATATACTTTAAGATGATATTTTCTAAATATCCTTTTATACTTAAAATATATTTATAAATTTGCTGTATTTAGGGATCCTACATTAAATTAAAGTTTGCAGTATTAGCTCTCAGTGGGAATTATTGATTTCTTACAATTTAATAGTCTACTAACTGGCCTTCGTAGACTAGTAGGTAGTGTACTAGACTCATAGTGCGAAGGTCGCAGGTTCGAATCCTGCCGCAGAACTCTGGCAGTTTGTGTTTGATAATTAAAGGGAGCGCACAAAAAGCCTTCACTGGCTTAAGTGTATGTCGTATGACATTGGCTATCACACCCCTCCAATCAACCTAACCTAACCTAACCTACAACATAATTAAATTCAGAAGAAGTATCAAGAAAAAAATATAAATATAAAAATATATTAGGCTCGATATATACATATATATATGTATATATATATATATATATATATATATATATATATATATATATATATATATATATATATATATATATATATATATATATATATATATATATATATATATATATATTAACGGCTCGATATTCAAATACTCTATTAAATCGGACAAAAAGAATCTTGACAGTTATTCTTTATTCGATATTTTTGTTAATTTTTTTGATTTATATTCTTCACTATCATCATGGAATCTCATACATTTAAAAAAAATTTATTTTGCTTTAAAACAATATTTTTTGAAATTGTAATCATTTTTGTAAGTTACAACCGTGTTGCCAATAAAATACCCTAAACCATAAAATTGCTAAAGTAGTATTTTGCCTACGACTTCTTAACAAACGTTTGTTAGCCTTAAAGTGTTTGTTAACTAATGTCAACTGTACAGCTAAATTACAATATTTTATTTTTTTTTGGCATACGGTCGTGAGATCGTTATACGAGTATATAACTCTTTTATAAACTTTCCCATTCTATGCATCTGTCTATGTATTTGACAAGAACGTGACATATATATGTATATGTATATAGAATGTATATGTATATGTATATAGAATGTATATGTATATATGTGTGCATATGTATATTATATACATACATATACCATGAAAGCAATACACAAATCGTAAAAAATTTAGAACCAGTAGAACTGCAAAGTTCAACAAATCAAGTGAAATAGAAATTATAAACAATCTGAATTGAGACTAAAGGCTGGCTGAAATTAGTTATTTACATATGTAAGTATGTATATCTGCTCCGAATTACAGGAAATTTTTGATATATAAATTAAATATTTTTTCTATCTTTTTGTTAAATACGATTATGTAACTAACTGTGCACTTACATATATTGGTAGTAATTCTCATCGATCAATCGGTAGACGTTATTACTTAAACATGTCGATAACTTGCTTCTCTTTATTAGTATACATAATACATAAGTTTATATAAGTATGTATATATATATATATATATATATATATATATATATATATATATATATATATATATATATATATATGTACATCTTTTAACTATTTTATATGTACATACATATATTTATTTATTTTTTATCATGTATCTGAAAACGTTTTTAGACGAATAAATGAATTTGATAGTAGTAGAAGTATTTTAATGACATTGGAGCATTTTTAAAATCTTTTGCATTTTATTAAAAGCAATTCTCACAAAAAAAATTAATTTCACAGCTTTTTTAAATTTTGTAATTCAGCGTCAAAACGAGATCAAATTGTAACATAATGAAAATCTTTTCTCTACTATATCTATCTGAACAATTGCAAAATTAATATGTAAGTAAAAAAAATCTAATATAGTACATATGTCTTTATACTAAATACTATCATCAAAGTTGTCAATTATGGCATTTTAAAATGAAATTTGTGTCCATTATTCAATTTAGTTATTGTTTATCAAGAAATAACGTTGATTAAGTTTTCTGTTTACTTACATAAATATGTATGTACATATATATGTAAGTACATGCATGCATGTGTAGGTGTGTGTGAGTTTTAGTTGGAGAGTTACTCCATGTTTGTTTTGTTTTTGGCATTTATTTTATTAATACACGTATGTATGCATTTATGTATATGTGTATTTTGGACATTCATATGTATAGATGGAAATATGTACCCATGTTTTTGTTATTGTTTTTACTTCTTTTTTAATATGCAGCTAACGGTATTTGTTGCTATTTCCCGTTTTTATTGACAACTGCTTTTTACTCAAAAACCGCTTTTGTTTCATGCTCAGTTGTTTTTCGTATGAGAAACAATTTCAGAGAGAGGAGTTCTGAGTTCTCAGTTGTTTGGTTTATCGCAGAAAAAGGGAGTGATAAAAGGACAAATTTAATGTTCATTTAACTTTAAAGAAGAAAAATGGCATGTACATATTCAGTGAATGTTAAGTGAAACAGAGTTTATTTAATAGCAATTTAATATCAATTCAATTGAATCGAATGAGAAGAAAATGTTTATTAATTGGTTTAATAACTTAAGTAACCGCAGTATAGTTATTACCATATTGATTTGCATATCTATTATATACATATCGTACACATTTAATTCCTGTCTAATAGCGAATTTGGGACGCACCTTAAAGAATGTAATTAAATAAAATAAATTGTTATTGGTGCAATACAATTTAGTACATCCTTTTTTTGTTTGCTTAGAATCCCCTCAGAAATCTTTTTGCAACTTCTTTGACATTTACGCTTGGCAAAAACAAAAGTGTAGCAAAGGCGAATTTGAAAAATGACACGACATCAACGAGGATAAAGTCAATGCTACTAGGAGCTCCTTTAGGCCCAACATCGAATATATCATCAGTTAGCATTTCAGATGGTTCACCAAAGTATCGGCTTTTACATCAACAAGGCTCTAGACCATCGCGCCATTTACCCGACACTTTAATTATAGGCGTAAAAAAATCCGGAACTCGAGCTCTTTTAGAGTTTATACGACTGCATCCCGATGTTCGGGCAGCCGGCTGCGAAGTACATTTTTTTGATCGACATTATCAAAAAGGCTTACATTGGTATCGTCATCACATGCCGTATACGATTGAAGGTCAAATAACAATGGAGAAAACACCAAGTTACTTTGTCACCAAAGAAGTGCCTTTGAGAGTTCATCATATGAATCCAAACACAAAGTAAGAAAATATACTTACGTTCTATTCGTATCAACAATCAAACACAAAACGTGTACATTTTATTTTCTCAAAAAAATACAAATACACTGCAGGCAACCAGTTCCATTAAATATAAAAATAAATAGCAATTCATTCATCGCGTTTGTAAAAAAGCACGAAAGCAGGAGTCTTAACTTTTTTTGCCATAACAGCAGCACATCATTAGAATAACTCCGATGCAGAGTCAACTGTGTGCAATAGACCAATGGGCGTGGCACCTACATGTAAATAAAATATTAACTTACGGTTGTCCAGCTAGTCGTAAAAACTAATTTGTGATGTTTGTCATAATTTTACGCTTACACTTGCAGCAAGTAAGTGATGACATCTTGATATATCAGCATCCCTATCGCGATTTGCACGCAAATTCCTGTAATATATCACCAATTGCTGAAGATACTATCTCACATTCGAAAAGGCTTCTGCTTCATATCCTAGTATTATAGATACTAATATACCTGCGGCATGTCCTTTCTATATAGTGGATGACAAAGTCAATTAAAAAGCATAGGTTATCTCTGCAAATGTTTACATGTTGCATTAAGTTCTTTCGATATTATGATTGTCACTAATATTATCCACGAACCATTTTACGGTACCAATTTGATAGTTTCGGCGAAAGCTTTACCGGGAACAAGTGAAATATTATTTCTAATAACAATCGCTTTATTAAATATAAATTACCAAGTGCAAAGTCCAATATTTATAAAAAATTATTCATATTGACAATCTTTATTTTCTTCTTTCAATATCTCAATAGACAGCTTCTTCACGGATAATAATTTAAAATTATTTTAACTTTAAAAATTGAAAACAAAAATTGGTGAATAATGAAAAAATGATATAAAAAAAAACTAAAAAAATTCTTCATGTTGGAAATGTTACCAATAGGACAAAGATTTAAATTAAGACCAAATGACAGTGTACCTCAAAATTACAGAAATTTGTAATAGAATAGGAAATTAAATAAATTTATTGTATTGTAAAAGACTAAAAATATAAAAAAAATCATTTTCGCTTGTTTGTGTACTTTTTTCATTATTGACAAATTTTTGTTTTTATTGAATTTTTTTTTTATAAATTTTCATTGCAAAAATAATTATTGAGCATAATAATAGAAGAAAAAAAATAAATATTATTTTTTTATAAATATTGGTCCTTGAATTCGAATAACTTAGTGAAAATATTAATATGAAAAAGGTCAAAGAAATGAGAATAATCATTTCATGTGTAATTTATATTGAAAACATAATCTGATACAAAGTTTTTAATTGTTTTCAAGATGAACTATTGAATGAAAATTCTTTTTAGTTTTATAGAGAAGAAGCAAGCAGTAAGAGAACTTTTTTCTTTTGTTCGTAGACTCTTGGTTGTCGTTCGAGATCCCGTTACTCGGGCCATATCCGACTATACGCAAGCAGCAAGTAAAAAAAACGACATGAAACGATTTGAAGAACTGGCCTTTGTCAATGGAAGTTATGCAGTGGTTGATACCAACTGGGGACCTGTCAAAATCGGGGTCTATGCTAGATACCTTGAAAAATGGCTGCAGTTTTTTCAGCTGCCGCAGTTGCTCTTCATTAGTGGCGAACGCTTAATTATGGATCCAGCCTACGAAATAGGAAGAGTTCAAGATTTCTTGGGATTAAAGAGAATAGTTACTGAAAAACATTTTTATTTCAATGCCACCAAAGGATTTCCTTGTCTATTTAAATCGGAAGCACGTTCAACGCCCCATTGTTTAGGCAAAACAAAAGGACGAAACCATCCCCACATTGAAACAGCTGCAATTGAAAGACTGCGTGAATTTTATAGACCTTTTAATAATAAATTTTACGAAATGACTGGCATAAACTTTGCTTGGCCCTAATTTAATCAAAATATCATAGAAAAAGACTAACGGTTGTAAAATATTAGTTCACAACAATATAAGAAAAAGACATATTAAATCCAGTTGAAATTTATAAAATTTCAGCTTCAAATCTTTTTTATTACTATCAATATTTATGTTGTGAAACTAATAAAATGCATTTCAATTATCGCACCATCTGTCTTGAAACAGAATCGCAAATTCGGAACTAATTATAATCGATTTAAATAATTTCTTTAAAATTAGCTTAACAGACTTGAACACATAATTAATTGTAGCTTTATCTCTTTAACATATAAAAAATAAGTTCCTTAAGAAATATTAGAAACTACTTTTTACAATTGTTGGTATACTATGTGGAAAGGGTACACAATATACAAACATATGTATTATTATGTAAGAAAGTAGCTATTTAATCACTCTTTTTATATGAATTTATGAAATACATTAATCGTTATCTATTTAGGCAAAAGTTCGTAGTAACATAAAAATACACATACATTAGTTTTTTTTTAATTCATATCTAGATCCAGGCTACCTGTTTTGCTTCAACTTTCTCCCAAATATAATATCAAACCTTATTTAACCGCAACGTATACGGCGTATTCGGCTCTCATTCTATACTTAGTCGTATGCAATCAGCTCTTATTAAACTGATTTTTACAGTCTATCAGTGTTTTCATTAGGAGCGAAGACAGCAGCACCTCAATCCATTACAAAGTTAATTGCATTTATTACTGTCATCAAAAAAAGTCGAAATGTTAATCTTACAACACATTCCAAAACTGAAATCCCAACTTTCTAATCCATAGTCAATAATATTAAAAAAAAAAACGACAACGATAACTCAAAACAGGTGAAAACATTTACTCATGCAAACTTCGTCCGTCTCTAGTCACAAAATTTCAGAAAATTTGCGAAAAAAAACAAATTTTGAAATATATACTCGTACTATTTTGCATCAGTCAAATCGAAAACGATTTGAAATCGAACTTTATTTCAGATGATATATTTTTGGGAAGAAATGTAGTTCAGCAAAGCTGCCACAACCAAACAACAAAATTGCTAAGGTGATAGAAAATTTAAAAATTAGAAGAGAAAAAATTGGTAGCATCCCATAATTTCCAAGTTATGGGCCTCTGAACCCTTCATATAAAACAGCGATTGTGTATTACATTTCTAAACGTATCCAGTCAATATTGGTATCATTTGAAGGCTCTCAGCTATATTTATATCAATACATTTGGTACGTACATATGTATGTGCATATGTATATTGAAAAATGTGATAAAAAGATAATGTTATGACGAGAACTGGCTTCGCTTACTTAAGATTTACTACATCCCATATACATTAGAGTGGTCCTTATTCGCTAAAATTAAAAAGGAACCTTTGAACTACTTATTTTTAGCACACAAAAATTATTCTCCGAAAAATTTAAAATTTTAAAGCAAACCGCATTGTTCTAGAACTCGCAAACCGCATAAAATTGCCTATTGCCAATGCAACATGGGTTGCAATTTCTATAACAAGTGCAATGTACTATATACATATACATATTCATCCACATAGACTTAATATTGCCTGTATGTCTCTATAATTAAAAAACTCAAGGAATATATCAATTTTTTATTTATTTATTTTTATTTATGGCACGATCATATCTCGTATGATGTGGGTATTTCTTTCTGTGGCTTGGCGTGGCCTGTAACACTAATTAGAATAAAGAGTTTTTGATAATGATTTTTACTGAATGTTGTATTAATCTCTTCCTTATATGACTTTCATTACCAAACCATTCGCTGGCATCATCAGTTTGAATAGATGATGTGATTGTTTTAAAGCGTTTAAATAAATTCTAGGCGTTTTTGGTTATCAACCTACATAGTAAATATGTTTCCAAAAGGTATTTCGAATTCGTAATAAACTAGTGAATACATTTTTGGAGCTAAATCATCATCTTCGAGGTCTTCAACTTATTTACTATTGATTAACTCCCGCAATTTTTCAGTGTTTTTTTTTTCTTTTTTCCAAGAGGCACATTGCCATCAAAAAGGATATAGGTGACTGTGTCATTTGCAAACTTCTTTTTATTGAGGTAGCTTTGTTAAACTAGGTTCAAGCCTCATTTTAAAAATGATTTGAATTAGAGAAACGTGGCATTCTAAAAGTAAGAATTTCTTCCAACTTAGAAATGTTTTTATTTTCAAATATTTTGTTTGTCAAATAATTTTCAAATGTATTTTGCATTTATTTACAACATACGAAAAGTTAATATATTTCACTATATTGTCATTCTAAAGCTAAAACCAAATTTTGATTTTACTTGCAAAAAACCAGAGCAATTTTTAGATAAATTACCATAAATTATTACAAGCAAGTATAATAATTAGAGAATACCGTTCGATATGAAATCATAAAATCATTATATATTAGACGTTTGATCTCGTGTTTGTTGGGAAAATAAATAAATACACATACATACATACATACAACGGATGCATGCACACACTCGTGTGTGTCCTAAACCGCCGTGTGAAATGCAAAACCACGTAATTAACAATTGCAAGTCCGAATTTTTTATTGACTATGATGCAAGTCAGCAACATTCTTAATCTTATAAAACAAAAACTGACAATTTATTAGGCGAAAAAGAAAACAACGTAACTACAAGTACATAAATTTCTTAAGTATATCGAATTTCGATAGTTGATTACTGTCATTTATTCAGTCTGTTTTATCGCAATGAGGGAATTCCTGGATAAATGAGTTTGTCAACAAACAAAATTGTCAAATTTGGGAAATCAGGAATGTATCAAACACATTTGTATTTCGTTACGATTTAGAAAAAAAAGATTTAATACATATTTTTCGTCATAGGAAATGTTTTTTTATAAAACAAGATTTAATTAAATATTAAATACTCCTTTTGTTAATATAATATTCAAGCTTGAGGTCTTTTATCGTTTAACAAATTTTATTAAAAACTAAATAAAAACTATCCTGAAGATGATACTCAATGAGTATCGAAATATCGATTAGTTTTTAATAAAATTTGTTAAACCATAAAAGACCTCAAGCTTGAATATTATATTAACAAAATTATTATAAAAAAGGTCAAAGAATATAGATACATTGTTAAATACTCCTTGCATATTGCGATATTATTATATACATATTAAAATTTTTTAATAAATTCTTGTAAAATTTTGTATAACAAAATCATGTTCATGTTGTTTTTTATGTGCAATGGTATACTTTGGACATCTGCTTATAATGCACGGAAGCATTGCAATATTGATTTTGTTCCATTGAGCCACATTTTCAAATAAAAAAATATTTAAGTTTAATTTAATAATTGAATAAATTTATTTCGCATTTTGTTTTATCTTTTTTTAATAATAAATAATTTCATATATGTATGCATACACGCATGCATACATACATGTGTAAGTATGTGTATATGCATATATATCGGTTTACTAATAGAAGTTAGTTTTTGTGTAATTTCTTATGTCATTCAAAATCAGCCAAGTTACGCAATTATATTTTTGTTTGTTTGTTTTGTTATAAATTTTATAAATTTACAAATATTTTGTATTACTTAAATTTAAATAACTAAATACATACATACACGTATATAGTTTATGAACTTAACATATCGTTTACTTCCATATACTCTTAAATAAAATTTTTAATTTAAATATAAATAATACAAGAATACTAGAGTTTAATAGGTAACATAACTTTAATCTTATTTCATTTTGTAAATTTAATAGGAATTAAAACAAAATTGTTATGTAGAAACAATTTAAGATAAATTTGTGGTTTGTCACAGAAAAATGTACAAGTTATCGGTTTGTTTTCGTTCAGCTGGAAATATTAGATTTTATTCCTGTTCGAATATAAACAGTAGTGTTTATTCAATTCCACATAAATATTTTTTGTTTTTTCATTTACATGAAAAAATTTTGATATAAAATGTAGAACTACAAAAACATGTTAAATGTCGGTCTAATATTTCTGTACACTTTTTGAAATAAATCGATCATTTTTATTATTTATTATCTATGTTTTCTTGAAACTTAAGAAGTGCACTTATTTAGTATAAAATTTATTTTTTATACCAATGGATTTTCTGCATTTGTTGGATGCTTTTGCGTTGATATTAGAGGTTGTATGAAGCGTTATTTACGTACGTACCGATCCGCGTTTGTATGTTAAATTAAGTACTATGTAGGCAACATTATATAATTAAGAGCTTTTGAAGTTACAGGAAATCGAATATAAAAAATTGAAATATTAAAAATTTAATTAATGCATAAAATATAAAGAAACCAAAGTATTTGTTATTCAAATTATAAAATATATGGTGAATTTCCAAGGGTTTCGGGCAGAAAAGATGTAAACCCTGCAAAAAGCCTTTAAATATATTTCAAAGAGAAAAACAAGATAATGTAAACCATTACAAACACTTGTTGATTTAGTGAAAAAAAAAATTATTAATTATACAAATTATTCAGAAATTTTTTTAAGAATGTAATATTTTCATTAAGAACTCGCTAAAGGTTTTATTGATATTATTATTAGCATTTTTGTAGGACTCAACTCTTTGTTAGATGTGAATGTTTATTATTATTTTTTTAATTTATTTATTATTATAATTTTTTGCTATAGTCTATACGATAAGCTATTACAGTCAATGGCGCTTGTATGAAATTATTAAGAATATTTAATTATGTTTATGCTTAGGAACCTTTAGCTAACACAAGCTCCAGAAATTTTTACGATAGTAATATTTGGGAAACGGCAATAGACTATATGGTCGGTGTTGGGCACGATTTTACAGAGATGCATCCCGAGATTCTTATATATATTTTTTTTTAATTTTTGTCAAAAAATATGATTAATTGAATTTAGAGTAAACAAATTGCTTTTAAGTCTTTATCGCACTAACATTCAAGGTTTTATAAAGCATTATGGTAACGTCAATTTAATTATTAAATATTCCTATATATTAAAAAAATAAGGATAATTAGTTTATAAAAGATCACGTCCGGTAGTTGTTAAACATTGAAACAAGTGGAACCACGTAAAAGTAATTATCAAAAATTTATTACGGAAGGCGAAATGTTTATACAATTTAATCCGTTTATATAAAAATATGCAATTGTTTTTTACGAATGTGGCCATCATTCATGTACTTCCACTTATATTACCATTTTCGATTAGGTATAACGACTTTATATTACGCGGAACTTATACGAATCACCGCTGAATAAATGATGAATAATTTAGAAATCAGTACTTGTATTTTTTAATCTGCGTCAACTCAGTCATAATCCCGGCAAAAAGTTTATAGAAAGAACATAAAAGTATACAAATTGTTTTATATTTTTTTAAATATTTTTGTAGATAATCAAATGATTAAAGTTAAACCTAGATATCACATAGAAAATGTATAATTTTCTTAGAAAATTTATATCTTTTACTTGTTCATTATAAATAAATTTTATTTAGTTTTTATTTTTTTAGATACTCAATATTTAAAGTTATTGGCTGCTTTTCTATGTCAAACTTTCGCCCAAAATAAAAATTGAAGTGAATTCTTTAAACTAAAAAATTAAGTTTTGTTTTAAATTGCTGATGTAGTTGTACAGTTTTGAAATTTGATGATAAATATTTAATCATGAGAGCTCCATGAGAGGGTAATACTGCATAGTGTTATTGGTAACAAAACATGTATTTATCATTAAATGATTTTTGAATTGCGACAATGTAATTCGATAAAATATTTAAAGAAATAAAAACGAAAACAGACTTTCTTTTTTTATAACGCTGCGATGCACTTTTTGTGAATGGAGTTACCGAAACTTTGTTTTTCTGCAGTTTGAAAGATTCGTCACACGCAATTTTGCAGCTTAATCTATGTATATATTTAAAAGCACTGTAGCAACTTAGTAATGATGTACTTTCTACTACCAAAGTTAAGAAACCGCAAAAAGAGTATAATTTATACGTGGATCGGTAAACAAATTCATACTGATTCCATTAAATACATTCATATGTTTACATACATACATATACCCAAGTACATAAGTAATAAAAAATGTGAACAGTTCGTCAACTATTACTTGAGTTCATAAATATTGAATGATATACAATTATGATCGCTTTTCACAACTGAATGTATTTGTGATAATCTTACTGACTGCGACGTCATTAGAACCCACCGTATTAGTCTTACATGCTGATGGTAATGACCCAGAATTAACGGTGATAAGTGAATCGTTTTGGATCAATACAGCTTCGGATTTAGAGGATTGTAATCGTTTTTCACAGTATAAAGTGCCAAAAGGCTGCGCTAAGGAGGCTGCTAAACTTTTGGTTATTAAATACTTTGGATCATTGGGCTCACCCGACGTGGAAGTGGTAGTGTTAACTGTCGTATATGAGGGCAATGCGTTGATAACGGTCGTATATGATAAGCGGGAAACAGGAAGTCTGTAGTTATAAGAGGAATCTGAACCTAACGAGTGCTGCCGTAATAATGGGGTGCTTGCTATTTTTGCCTTGTTGGGCGATGTTGTAATGGATAACGAAGATGGTGGACACGGTGCTGTTGAGTTTTTATCTATGGCAGGCCGTGAAGCAAAAGTAGAAAGCGAATTTGTCTTTGTTCTATCAGTTATAGGAAACTTATTCTTAGTACAGCTTAAGTCCAATTCTAATGTATAAAATCGGCCTCTGCGAAATTTGGTATTTTCATTTTCTATGGGTTTTAAAAGAGGAGGTGATGTGAGAGGTGTCGCGTTATGCATATAATTGCTGTTGTTATTTAAAGGTTGATGACTTACAGTGCATATACTGCTTCGGTTGCTCGTAGTCGTCTGATCACTGCAATTGCTACTACTGTTTGGGGTACTAACATTACCAGCGCTCTGTAGATAGTTATTTTGAGAAGAAAAAGCAGTAGTTGAATGTATAGAATGCAATACGTTAGAGGAAGAGGCAGGATTGGGACTATTTGCTAATGATGATGAACGTAAAAAAACGCCATCAGTTTCGTCATTTGGTGGATGCTTTTGCAGTTTAGAGGAAAGAAAATTACTGCCATTGTCTTCGTTAATGTTGTCATTTTCATATTCATCATCATCATCTGATGTTATTCTAAGTTCCGTATTGTATTCGTTCAAAGGGGGTGGTGCAGCTGGTGGCGGCACAATGGTAAAATTTTTGCAATTTTGCTTTAAATTTATTTTTCCAGAAATTGATGAATTTTTTAAATGAGGTGATGGATCTAAAAGTAAATTTTCACAACTTGCTTCGTAGACACTGGCTAAAGGTTGCGACTTTATGTGGTTTTTTAGTGCTTGGGATCCAATCACTATCACACTATTACTTGTTGTATTGGCTGATGGAACTGCTTCAGCACGAGAATCTGATGAATTGTTGTCAAGACGGTTGCTGGAAGAAGTTAAATCTCTTTTCATTCTTTCTTTTAGAAGCGATAATTTGTCTGGACCAACAGACCTCTCTTTGTTTTCAGAGTTTTTTAAAAATTCTCTCTCCTTTCGGCTTATTATGTCACAAGGTTCATTATAAAATGAATCAAAATCCAAATCTAAAAATAGCTCTTGCAAAAAACGCCTTGCATTCATTCGGTAACTACTCCGCCCCAACGTCCGGCAAATCTCGGAGTATAGACATATGTCTTGAAATGAAGTAGGATGCTTTTGTTTTAGCTCTAATAATGCCATTTTTGATTGCTTAGCACTAACAGGATTAGCTAAACGTTGGACATTATAAAGAATGTTTGCAGTTAATTTATCAGGCAAACTTTCTTCGCTTAAAATGCTTTCAGGTGAATGGAATTGCAAATCAGAACATAGTATTGAAGAAGTATTACTTAATTGTTGCTGTTGATTGTGATGCAAAGATTGTTTATTCGAAGCAACTCCAGCCGTACCTCCAGCTGATGTAGATCCTCCGCCTTTTCGAGCTAAAGCAACCGTGGCCTGCATACCCGCTGCTACTAATGCAGCGGATGCAGTTGTATACATTTCACATAACGATGTCGTTGATGATGCCCCGAAATCTGCACGAGTTTGATTTTGAGAACGCTGTAGCCTGCGAATTCGGCAGCAATGCAAACAACTGCTACGTCCGTGCTTGGGTCCAGTCCACTTTGACCGCTTGCTTACTGATGAGACATCTGAGAGGGATGATATAACAGAAGATTCATCACCACCTTCATTATAAAGCGAATCATTTAGATATTGTTGGTTAGACGTAAGCAAATTAATATCCATTAAATCTTGATCTTGAATGTCTCGTGAAACGTATGTCCGAGAGAGATTGCGAGTAGGAAACATGTCTAAAAGGCTTTTTGGCAGACTTATTCCTAAAAGAATTTACAACATTAACAACTACGCCCTACTTATTTATTGTTCTAAAAAAACATACCGGCATAAGAAGTTCTGTTCAAATCATATTGCGATAAAATTTTTGGCTTTGTCAAATTTGGCCATGGTACTTGCGGCTCTTCGATATCTAAATGCCTGAAGAAGAAGAAAAAATAGTTTCCATAATCCGATCAATTTGAAACAAAAGTGAACTTACGCATACATTCTTAAAGAAGTTTGACGGTCCAGACTTCGAACCTTTATTTTACGCTGAGAGTCCCCAAATGACGACTTCCTAGGACGAAATGAAGCAAAAGATAGCAACTCCATGCGATCGACTATATCGTAAAGTTCAGCTGCCGATTCAGATAAAACTGGCCGACAATGTCGCCGCAGGGAGCGCAACTGAGCGTATCCTTTTATATCAACTGGGCTGATGGCATTTCCTACCAGAGAAGTACGACGAAGCAGGGAAGACTGTCCCAATGGAATTTCTAAAAGGTTAGACATACTTGGTATGGGACTAAGAGGAAATTGCTGTAATTCTCTATATTTATTAAATGAAATAAAACTGTTACATTGTGACTGAAGTACTAATGATGTATAACTTACCCCATTGCTGCTGCTCTTCCTGTAACAGATTCACAACTACTTACACCAGACGTATTTGAATCAGTACATGAGTTGTAACGTGTTCGATGCGAATGATGAAAGCCGGTACTAGATGTCTGTACAATTCCTCCTGTGCCAGAGCTCAAAAGACTTATTGCATCAGTTGTTTTGGATTCAGATAGCGATCGTTGATGTTTGCTATGCTTTAAGTAAGAACCTTCCGGTAACGTCTTCGATTTAGCCGAAGTTGGTAAAATATTTCCACTGCCACTGGCACTACAACTTACGCTCGTGCCACCAACACCAATACTTGTAAATCCCATCTGCTTAGAAGATGACTTCTCAATTTGACCTCGTGGTGAACTAAATTGAATTGGTTGTGAGATATTGTCTCCACTAACCTCTTCACCCGATGTCTTTATACTATCAGTAGTAGTATTAGCATCCTGTGCCTCCGAACTAGCACTAGTAGCTCCAACAACGTCACGATTGGTGCTAGTGCTGCTTAGCAGCAGATTCCAGTAACTGCCTGTATAATAGGAACCATCAATTTGATCTTCTAAACCGCTATAATTATAGGGAGGCATATCTTCGTAGTGATGCCTCACGGACGTGTAATTACCTAACATCCAGTCTTCTGGATGGTGAACTGGCCACATGGTATTTCGATCATGACGAACACTTAACCAATCTGCAAAAATTCCGAAGAAAAGGTTTTATCAAACATTCATTCACTTTTTTCTAGTTATTGTCTTAATATTTACTTAATTCAAATAAAACATTAGCGCCAGCATTTGTGCTACCAATAACACCCAATGAGTTGAAGCACGTCGCACGCACCGAGTACACCTCACAATTTGTTGCCAAATATACAAACTTATCATAAATTCTAAAAAAAATTAAATCATAACTTGCTATAAAAATAATCGTTCTACTAAACACTTAAAGCTACCTCGTCCCAGATTCTAAGAAAAATTCAATTCCATTTAAATGCGTTGAAGCATGAGCAATAGCCCATAAAGCTGCTTTTAGTTCCAGACATTCCGCTTCATCTGAACATTTGCCTCGACATACAACTTCCATTAACTCTGGTAAGTCCCCAAACTTTCTTAACGCCGTTGTTCCCTGTGCTGTTTGTACCATCTGCCCATACAAATGGGCCGGTATATTTGGAGGTATAATGGTTGGACGTGTATTGCAATTTCGTCGACTGTAGTATCCTTCTTCATTACGATTGTGCAACGTCAAGCTGGAATGTGTATTAGCTTCAACCAACATTACATACCTATTTTTCAATACAAATTTGAAAAAAGAAAAAACACTTAAGTCAATAAAGATCCTTTTCAATGTCAGCCATACAAAAGGATAGATATTCTAGAATGTCTATCCTTTTGGTATAACTTATTTGAAAAGATTTCACGCTCGCCTCTTATTATATCCATTTTTCCAGTACTCGATTTCTTCTTTTACACGAGCTTTTGGCTGATTTAAGCCTCTAGATAAGGAATAATACCGTGCCATTAATACGCGTCCGATATCGCCAAGAAATTTAATATTTGGCCACAAACTAACAATCTCTTCGAGATAATACTAAAATTCAAATTGAATGCAATTTAAAATAAATTAAATTAAAATTTTTTTAAAGAAGTATTTTAAAACCTTTTCATGACAAGCTTCTTCCAGAACATCCATAGCGGCGAGCACAACACTGCGATCAGGATCTTTCGTTTGTTGTATGATCATTGGTATGCCCCAAACTTCAAAGTTTGGTATACGAGAACGTAATAGAACCATTAAAAATTGAGTAGAATACAGACGACCACTTCGTGTCTTTGCAGATGTCAAAGCATTTTCCAATACCCTGCGTGTGACAGACTCCAGTGTATAATCTAAGCCGGAAACGATCAACTTAACATAGCAGACATGGACTGTATTTCTGACCAAATTTATTAGACTGAAATAATGAAACATTTCTAAATTTGGAGTCTAATTTTAAATCAATGTAAAAACACTTACTGTTCAAATACAGCTGTATTTGTTAATATATTGACGCCCTTCGGGGAACGACACATACGTCCAATAAATAAGAAATATTGCTGACACATGGTGTTAGTCATGTGTTGAGGACTAAAAAGGCAATCGTGTGCTCTATTTGATGTGGTTACAGCCAGCAATTGAGTGGCAACATCCGTAAAAAAATCTGTCAATAACCGAATACTTTCGAAGGGACTAATAGCCAGTAACCAGTCGATAAGATCTAAGCCAACTTTTACGTAAACGGGCAAAGATTTACCATGCACCAGCTCCTGGTGTGAAAAATGATTGTTGCTCGGTTTGAAATAACCCATAAGATTTTTCAGAAATTGTAAATTAGGTTCTTCCAATTTTCGTATAAGGTTACTCTATAGGAGTTATTTACACAATATAAATCTCGAAAATCCAAGGAAATCGCTATACTCACCCGTATTATGGTTGCTATAACCTCCCAATCCCAACCTGAACCATCTCTGGTATTTAGAACATTCGAATCTTTAATTAAGCGGTTTGCTTTGATATTTTCTAGAAAAGGTAAAAATTTACATTTTAAGCGAAAACTTGATCTTCTCGTTGATGAAGATTGTGAGTTGGATTCGTCGCTTGAAGAAACAGAATCTAAGCGTAATCTCTGCAATGTCGACCCAGTTGGCTGTGGCTGTGGCTGAGGCTGTGGCTGAGGCTGAGCCTGAGGCTGAGGCTGAGGCTGAGGCTGTGGTGCCTCAGTATTAACCTGAGCTACAGTTGGCGTTTGCAATGCAGTAGGATATGGTAAACCATTTATTTCACGTCTAAACAGTCTTGTATGTATAAGAGCTGAGATAACGAAGATTATTAAAGAATTTTTTTGTTTATGGAATTTGAATGTAGACTTACAGCCTTCTTGTATAATATTATCTAAAAACAAACTGCTCGATGCCGGTCGATTCCTGAGCATCTTTTGGTAGCATTGTAATGTAGATATAGCTGCACTGGCTTTTTGATTCCCTTGCGTTGCGTATGATATTAGGGTCGGTAAAGCTGAGCTGGTACTACATATATCGGCTGGAAGATGTGTATGCATTAAGTGTATAATTTTTGCGATGAGTACGGTAGCAGCAACGGACACTTCGGTCTCACTCGAAACAACGACCTCTACCAGTCCATTGACGAGACCAGTTTCAAGAAAGCAATACAACTGTAGAGCTAAATGTTGTTCACATATATTTGGCGCGCTGGAAGCCAAACTTGGCAAAATGCTGCGACCTTCAGCTGCAACAAATCCATTACTCAAAAGCCAGTTATCTTGAAAATCAGATGGATCAACCGCCTGCAAAGCCACAATATGATCATCTGTCCATGTTGGTTGTGGAAGACTTAACAGTTCGTATAGCAATTCTAATATTGCTTTCTACAATCGAAAAAAAAATCATTATCAAGTTATTTCCACCATTCTTAAGTTGCGTGGAAAAATTTATAATACGCTCTTACTCTAACTTCTATTTGATTCAAATATAAAGCTTCAACTATTGCTTTTAAACCAGAAGGTTTACTTGGATCACAGAATTCAATGGTTCCTGTCCAACTACGTAAGACGGATAATAATGCTAGTCGACAGCTTGTGTAACGCAACTCTCGAGCATCTCTGCAAACCAACGTCAGTTATATACATACATATATATATATTTAACGAATAAATTTAATCTCAACTTACTTATTTTTATCCATGATCCCTAGACGATATGTAAAGTCGCAGTAGGGGGCAGCCAAGCAGTCTAACCGTACGCCTGATATACTGCGAGTTTGAGGCCATTCCAGCAAGTACAATAACACTCCGCTGAGACTTTCTGCTATTCGCGGATTGTGGCATTCCAACACATTACGAGTTATAGAAGTAACTCCACCACAACAGATGAGCAGAGTTGGATTTAATACAGCAAACTCACAAAGTGTTGCCAAACAGGCTCTTAATAAATTATCGCTTTCTTCAATGCCCGTGTCCGCCAGGGACACAAGGCAACGTACCAAAACTGGGCTGATACATTCCGCTGATATTGCAAGCATTTTTCTTATCTAACACATAACAAATTAAACATTTATACAACACAAGTACATACATAAATATCTACATGTATAAATACAAAAATAACCCAAACTCACCAATTTCAAGGCTTGCACCCGCTCATCATCATTTTTGAGCATTAAATCGATTGATCGACATAAAAGGTGCGGCAATTGCATTGAATTAAATATTTTAACGTCCTTTATTGTGGTTAGAATATAACGAATGGTACGCAAAGCTGCAGCTCGAACTTGCGTAAATGTGTGAATGAGAGATGCACTCAAGCTTAAATTTATAAAAAGAAAGAGTTATTGTCAATATATAATCTCTACAAAAATCATACTCGTATTATGTGGATTATAAAGTTTTCTACAAAATATTAAACTATGAGTAGGTGACAAAACAATACAGACTTTCCCAAATTCTCATTTAAATTACATATCACAGTGCAACACGAAAAAAAATAACCATATACGGACACCACTACGTGATAAAAGTCTAAAAAAAAAGACCCGTGTCTCCCAATTTTTCCCAAAGTCATGCACTTTTTTTTATGGGCCGCCAAAGATTTGGGGCCTCGGTATCATTTTCGCAAAAAAGTGATCATTTTCTCGGGCTCATATCTTGCAAACCGTTCCGAATTTCGATTTACTCTCTGAGGCAAACTTGTAGCTCTTGTCATAAAGAACAAAAATTGCGAACATATAAAATCAAAAAAACTTCACCTTCCAGATAAAAATCGCAAAAAACTTAAAAAAATTCGATTTTTTTTACCTTTTTCTCTTGTTCAGGTCCATAGGTAGCAAACCGTTCAAAATTCAAGGAAACAATCAACTACAAAAATTTACCTAAGATCTCAATAAACAAATTTCTACAACATATAAACTTCCTGGGAATAATTCTGAACACCGTTTTTTAATTTCATTTGTTTTTTATTTACTTCAACATTGAGATACTATGCTATCAATTACTTTTTTATTCCCAGGAAGTTTATATGTTGTAGAAATTTTGTTTATTGAGGTCTTAGGTAAAGTAATACCGATGCCCAGAAAAAGGAGAGGCTAGCATTTCTAAAAATTACACCCCAATTGAGAATTGCTCTGCACTTTCAAAAGTGATGGAAAGTATCTTGTGAGGTATCTAGAGTGCAAAAACTTACTCAGCGATCGACAATATGTTTTCAGTAATGGTCGCTCAGCGATTTGCGTATAAAAAGGAGAATACCCATTTTATTCTGATAGGTAAGCTATTCTAAGCATAGTTGTCCGTAAATCTGAAAAACTTCAACCAAGCAGCAAATGCACAATGGAGCCTTATTTTATTTACCAGCTAACGGTAGCCTGTAACTATTGGTTGATTATTCCAGTTGGTACAACGATGGAGGTAAGACATGGTCACATGCGGTAGGATTTAGAGGAGCGCTAGCTCCCGCTATGCTTACCAACTTGCTAAAAGAGACTTCAGCAGGAAGTTATTCCACTTACAAATTGTTCAGATAAAGAACGCTCACTGCTGTATTCAGCCAGATATACATAAATATGTACAATGATTAAATATTACTAAATATAAGAGAAAAATCTTGCTCATATTACATACACGTATTAGTGAGAATAGGATCACCTCTCCAGGGTATATTTTCATATAAAAGAATTTTATATGATTGGTTATGGAGTTTTACATATCCTTTAGACCTTTCATATAACCGAACACGAGTTTAATGTAAGAATATCTCTTAACTTTTGAAAAAGTTTCCAGAGGATACGTTTAGTGGAATGTACAAACCAGTCTAAAATTCGAAACAAAATGTTTTCGAATTTCAATATTGATAACACAAAAATTCGAACAGTTTTCCTTTTGAATCAAACTAATTTAAGTGTATTTATAAAAAATTACCATTTCATATGCAGTAAATAATGTTAAAAATTAAAATTAATAAAAAAAATTAAAACTTAGGTCCATATTTTGTAAAAAGAAAATTCTTTTCGATTATTTGGATGGAGAATTAAGAATAAAATTGTGTTTTTATTGTTAATTCCACCAAAAAATATAAAAAATTAAAATTAAATAAAAATGTATGAAAATTAGGTCCATATTTTGTAAAACGAAAATTCGTTTCGATTATTTGGATGGAGATATAAGAATAAAAATGTGTTTTTATTGTTAATTCCAATACAACTAAACGAAACGGACCCTTAATGAAAATATTTTTAGCTAGTAAACATTAAAAACATACCAGTAGAGCAACTCCTCTGTAGAAAACCCTAAGTGATTTGTGGATGGTGCTACATTGGTAATGGTTTCCAAAGTAGTTGCAGAAATTGTACCACTGCATCCCGAGTTTTCGGTTTTTGTAGCAGTTATTTGATTTTTATTTTGCTGTTCTTTTTGTTGACATAATGTTGCCAACCCATTAAGTAGGAAGAGACGCTTCGTATCACGTGTCTCACGAGAGCATAATGCAGTATAAATATTGAAGCAGTTCTCCGCAGGCGATTTTTTTGGATCCAATCGAAAATAATCTTCAGAATCTTGCGAAACTATAAATAGAAAAGTAGTTAATTAATTGGCTAGAATTCATAACATTTTTTTTTAATTTAGAACTAAACATGTGTAGCGAACAAGGATAATTTCAACGTTAATTCCAATCTACAAAGCAGAACATATCTAACGTTATTTTCATGGATATTTCACATACACATGTCACCACGTGGCAATAGAGTAAATTGAAGCTAATTTTGCAAGCCATGTAGAAAAATGGAATGCTAAAATTTATATGATTCCAACATATACAGAGTTATCGTTAAATTACCTTAAGGTACGGTCAAATGTCGGCAAATATGTATTTCTTAGCCGTAATGTGAAAATACAATATTTTCGACGCGCAAGCAATAAAACGGCTGGGGGGTTACTCTCTATTGCGATTTGGTTTCAACGAACGATTTTGACAATTACAGAGTGCATTGATGCCACATTTGCGAAAGTGAAAAAAATCAGATACGCGTAAACTCAATAAAGGGTACCAACTATCCGATTATATACCATTTTTCTTACGCTTCGCATACGCATCGCAATAGAGAGTAACCCCCCTGAATTTGGGAAAACAAAATTATTAGACTCCAAACAATACAGTTTCTAAGTGATGGGAACTTTGTTTTTTTTAGGAAAAATAATTATTTGTCCCTAACCATTTATTATTATTATTATTATTATTATTATTATTATTATTATTATTATTATTATTATTATTATTATTATTATTATTATTATTATCGCTGAAAAGTATTATAAAGAAAGCGAAATAGCTTCAAAAAACCCTACCAATTGCTAAGTAGAGGAGTGATAACCACTAAACATTCAATGAAGAAAATTGGAACAAAAATGCTATTATTTTTTATTTTTTAAATTTTTTTTTATTTTTTTGTAATATCAAATAGCATGAAGATTGGTTAAGTTTTCTTATTTGTACGAACTTCATTAGAAAAACTCCACGGTATCACGTACAGCTTAGATTGGAATATTATTATGTACCATGTAATGATAATTAAACGTGTCTGAAATGAATGCTTCCAAAATGAGCTTTCAATTCGACAAAATTCACGATTTCAAAATAAGCAAATGCTGAGCTAAAAGCATGCATACCTAAAATAGTTTGGTTCAAAACTTTATAACTCGCACCGCATACATCAGACACAATCGCTGAAAAGTATTATAAGGAAAGCGAAATAGCTTCAAAAAACCCTACCAATTGCTAAGTAGAAGAGTGATAACCTCTAAACATTCAATGAAGAAAATTGGAACAAAAAGGCTTATTGTTGCTATAAATTGTCCTACTAATTTCAACATTCTTATATAATTATAACATATGACATAATACTCATATAGTCCTAATTTAAAGTTATGAGTGATTCGTTAAATGTTATTAATATAAAACTGAATACACCGGCTATAACAGCATTAGCATTTTCCGATATTAAGTCCAATTCCGTACCTACTTACTCAAAACAACACCACAACTAAACAAAACAAACCATAAAATAAAGTCTCCCTTTAAAATTTGTACGTAACATTTTTTAGTTTGATCAAATAAATGATAAATATTTCTTTGAGCATGAAAGCCTGGACAACATGTTTTCCTGGGATTGCCTATGACGTTATTAGACAGCTGTTTGAACAAATAAAATGGCCAAATACATTAGCGAAGTGTGACCACAAATGAAATTGTTTGCTCATTTAAAAAAATTTTTTTAAACATGGGCAAACTTATTTTATTGAAATGTTTCCCCAACTGACTGTTCCTTTAGTCCATGGGTGTGGTTTTTTAAATGATAAATGCAAAATTGTTTGCCCTTTCAAAAGGAAAAACACGAAATTTTAATTACTGTGAGGG
>OY813001.1:787500-905000 GCA_963681545.1 Germaria angustata
GGCCCATTCAAGATTGTAAGCCGTACTCCGAAATATTTTATAATCGAAATAAATGCGAAGAAAGAGAAAGTTTCCATCGATCGTTTGAAGCCCGCCTTCATCGCGCCCATTAGGATTCTCTAGGAGGGGGGTACGATGGCGCAACCACCTAACACTTCGATGTTGCCACAATTTACTAATTAACTTTTATAAGAAATACAACCCTGAATTCACTCTTTTTTATAAATACAACACTACACGATAAATAATCCCAGAAGTCATAATCAGCTGATAACTTTTCTAACACAATCCTTTTCTGAACACATGATAATATATATATATATATATATATATATATATATATATATATATATATATATATATATATATATATATATATATATGTATGTATGTATGTATGTATATACTCGTATATTATTAAAATATTAAAATTAATATTTAGTATGAAAAAATGAATTGAAAAAATTAAAAATATAATATGACTTACCTTTGGTACGAAATTTGCTGCGTTTTCCATATCGCCAACAGGAGGCCATTTCTGCATAAGAACTGTTTTCTATTTATACGAGTATTTGATATTATTAACTTATATCAAAACAATTTGCTTTTAGTTGGGTTTGTATTTTCTTTAGCTGTATATGAGTATTGGAGAAGAAATGGAACACCAATATGTAGTATTATGTATATTTTCATTATATTATAATATAAGAGTATATGTATGTATGTATGTGTAATCAACATATAATTATTTGTTTGAACTTAAGGCAATTTTCATAAAAATATTTCTTTAACAAATAGTTATAATATCATATGAAAAAGTGCTTCCGATAAGTAATGAAAAAGCATTTATATGAATAGTATATAATTATGTCTTTTGCAACGGATACAGCTTCATATTTAAATACGATATGCTATTTACCACAGAGAATCGACATACTACATCTACTCGCAGCATTACAGTAAGAATATTTTTAGCCACCAGGGTCTTTCACTTATCTTTATTCGTTCTATTATGGTAGCAGGAATCAACATGTGATAAATATGAATAATCTGAAAAAGTTTAGTGCTTGCCTTGGAAATTAGAAATACTTTATAGATTATATATATTCTAATACATGGAATGGTATTGGATAGAACAGGATTTTGGATAAAATAACCACCAAGGAACTGTATTTCGATATACTAAGCAAGAATCGAAAAATTAGACATACGGATCGCATATGTTTATACACAATTATATGTCTGTGTTCTGACATTATCAATTCTGGTATCTCTTGTTTTTAGTTCTGGATATTATCCTGTACAAATAAATTTTCCATATGATTAGCTACCACTCGTATTATTCTTGAAACAATTCTTGAAAAAATATTTCCCGGATACGCTTTTATAGCCAAGCGTTACTTTCCCCTAGTCATAGACTTAACAGACGTGTAAGAACGATTGATTTGATCCTAGTGAATAATGTTAAGACTGAGTTTAAATCAACTTTTGGATCCACCTTGAATTTATTATATGTACCATAAATAGACCAGAAATCATTATTGCATACGTAGAATTTATATGACAAATATTTATGGCCCATGCGTGGACAACAGCACCATTTCTCAAATTCTAATAACTCAATCGATCAGCGGATTGCATGTAGAGATTTTTATATATAGGGAATAAAAAAGTTAGGCACAGCATCACTTTAAACTTTTATAAATAAAAAACTTTGCTTATACTTAATAAAAAAAAAAACGATAATAGTATCAATTTTAACTATGACCTAGAAGTAAGTTCAAGCAAAATAGAACTGGTACTAGAAGGTGGGTACCATTTTTGCAGTTAGCGACAAATGCCACTGTGCTTTGACATTTATAATGTATATACTCGTATGTATATCAAGCCATGGAGCGAAGGTGGAATTATTGTTACAACTTATTTGACAAATTTTCAGTCTGTTGTTTTAACGCAGATTGCATTTCGTCGTAGTTTTACTCGTCGCCGTGTTTCATGTGCTCGAACGTTTGGCTGGCCGTTTCTGGGGCATAAACAATCCACATGAAATGCATGTAGAGGCATTGCATCATCTCAAGGAGACTTTGGTGCGACATTTTCAGTGAAAAAGTGGATGCCCATTATTTTTATGGAGACGACGACGGTATCACCGCAACCGTAAATTGAGAGCGTTATTGGAAGATACTAAATGAGTCGTCTAGATAATAAGATCTAACAGCACCAAACTTCTTCCACGGCGGTTTTTAAAATCTCGCGTTTACCACAACCAAGCACGAACCTTGCAAGTCTTGAAGGCCAATATTGAACAAGACATCGCCAATTTGGTGCCAGATGTTTTGCGAGCAATAATTCAAAATACCGTAACATGAGCGCAATTACGTATCAACTAGGGAGGTGGCCATTTGAGCAATATAATTCTTTTCCAATTAATTTTATAAATTTTATAAAAACAAGGCTCTTTTTATTTTTTGTTAACATAATGACAGCCAGTTCATATAATCACATTACGTTTGCCCCACCTTGTATTTACCAAACACCAAAATTCAAAGCTTTTGACTACTGCACTTACAGGATAAGGAGTTATACCTATCGGAGATCGCAAAATATCATGGTGTTATCCTAGACTCGTAACTATCATGGAGATTGAAAGTGCAAGGCCACAATTGCTTAAAATGTTGGCGTAAAATGAGAGCTAAGTCCTAAAATAGTAAAATCGATCTTTCTGACGATTATACATCCAATCTTAACCTTACAGATCGATGGTATCTTGGACTACTACACCAGGTTTCAAACTGATGGGTCAAAATGATTAACGGAGTTGCCTCTGACATTTCCTTAGATGATATTGACATAGGGTACTCCTACCGCCATCCTAATGAAACAACTGTATTGCAAGCAGAAACACTGAACATTAGGGTGGAAGGAAAAGCACTGCTAAAAAGGAATGCTTGCTATTTTTATCAATAAATAGGCAGCGATTTTGTCCCTAAAATGTCAGTGCGTGTCTTCAATTTTAGTTGGCCTATGTAAGGATGTGCCAACTATATTATGAATAGTATAATGATTTATAATGATGAATTATGAATAGTATATTCAGGTTCTATCGGCAGGGAGCTGAGGACAGACTTTATACTTGTAGGGTCGCAAACAAAATGTGGCTATGCTACAACGGACGCTACAACAGACGCTCATTTTAATTGAATAACATGAACAGCAACGATATCTCCACACTCATCGCAGTTTCTACGAGTCACTCCCCTACAATACGTTACAATGTGGTGAGATCTTTTATGCGAATTCCCGGATCTTCGAGACAGAAATTTTTAAGCAAACATTTACTAGATGATCTTTTGGAGTTATCGGAGATCGGTCTATGCAACCTTATCACATTTCTCAACATTACGAGAAAAGTCTCGTACGATTCACTAGACAGCTTGACTCGAACGAGTAGTAATTTTTTGTTCAAACGGAATCACCGGATTCTACTTGTTGTTTCTCATAAGTCTTGGGACAGCCACGTATGTATATCAACTAACCAATAATTTTTAAGAATGAACATTTCAATACTCCATTTATTAATATAGTCCATTTATTATTAAATAGTTAAATATGACTTTTGGTACAAGAACAACGGGTTCACTCACGAATGGTCAAGATAACATCAGATCGTGAATAGTGAGTAAAAGCTACTTAAATGTCTCAGCCGCAGCCTGGGAAATAGGTACAGATAACATCATTGCCGTCTACAGCTACATGGCACGCGACAGAGAACCCCCGCCAACAAAGGTTCATGGCATCACTGAAATGGCAAAAAGTGTCGTTAATCATCGGGGCTGATGCCAACGTTCATCACGTTACATGGGGCGGCTCGGATACAACTGAGTTGACTTTACCATAAACCTCATTCTTTGTAATAATCTAAAGATAGTAAACGTTGGGTAAAAACCCACTTTCGTAGTTACTAACAGAAGGAGGTTCGAGGGAGTGAAGATAAATTCGTGAGTTAAATACGTATCAGACCTATGTATGTTAACTACATTCCACACCACTGTTAAGAAAATTAATTTTTTAATATACATATATATTTCGATCTTTTTTATTTTAAATTAATTAATTAAATTAATTGCAATCAATGATTTCTAAAAAATGATTTCAAAATTATTGCAATCACAAAATATTGCAATTTTGCCTAGATTTCATTTGGAAATCTGAAATTATTTTGAAATCAAAGAATGAAATCAGTTTGGTTGAAATCATTTTGATTTCAATGCCAGTTGATTGCAGTTTTCACAGCTCTGTAAACATTCAAGCGTTGTTTAATCGTTATTGGGGAGGGCATATGGTTGAGGGTGCGGTGAGATCTCTATCAAGTGGGTACAAGACATCTGATCTGGTATATGAATGCCGAGTATTTGTTAATGAAATAGCGAGACTCACTGGCTAGGGCCGAAGCCCAGTTAAACAATCGGTGTACGGATCAACTAATAGGCATAGCGCTCGAATACTTCATAGAGCTTTCGGCTGTATAACCTAAGGATACCTAATATGACTATATACATATCAATAAAAAATAGTTATGGCTCTCTATGGAAAATTTTTGATTTTGTTGTAGTTGTTGAAGATTTCTCAGATTTTCATGTTCTTCCTTCCGCACTATCATTTTCATGGTCTTTACGAAAAGTATTTGATAATTACACTTTAGGAAACCCCATTTACATATAAAACTGGGCAATTATTATTTTTTTTATTTTATTATTTTTTATTTTGTTGTAATGTATGTACATACATACGCATGTTTTCATAATTTTTAGCAACTTATAGTCATAAACACGCAAAGTAGGTGGTTGTATAATTGTTGTTGTAATTTTTCATTGAAACTAAAATTACAATAACAGTAAGTATTGCTTTGAAAACAATTTTGTTTTTTGACAAAGTTGACTCAATAAGGGTCAAAGAAAAGTACATATGTATGTACATACATTCATACATATTTACATACATATATACGCGTGTTTAATTTTTTTTACAGACAGGCAGAATATAAAAAAGTCAAATACAAATTTTAAGTAAATTTGTAATTTTTGGTTTCGAAATATGGTTTACAATAATTAAATAATAATTATTCCAACTAATTTTGACAGAAATATCATAATTTGACATTTACTCTTATTTATGTTAATAAGTATGTACATACTTATGTACTTATGTACATATTTATTTCAGTCTAGACTCTAGACGAAAACACGGTGCGACATACATATACATACATACATATGTATGTATGTATGTAAATAAGTATGTATATGATTACGCCTTCAAATTTCTGTTAAACAATTTAGTGAGTTTACTAGTCATATACAAAAAATATAAGCACAATTAAATAACGAAGATTCATTATATTTTATCTTAAGTTTTTAAATAAGAAACGCAATAAGATTTCTAATGTACATGTATTCAATCTTTATTCAGTATTGATTTTATAAAAAAAAGAATAAACGATCTATGACAATGGTAAACACAGTAAGTTCTAAATCGCTCATAACACATTATTTTAGCATTCATATGCCTTATAAAAATAATAATGTTAATTTGGGTATATAGATAAGTACATTATTTACTGCGGATAACATAACCACCCGCCCAAGGCTTATTATTTTACAAGGTGGTGTAAATCGGTTACAACGATATGAAAATCACAACACTTTGACATACGGGTCGCTTTGCTCTTTATGTTAGCGTACACACCCTACGTACAATAAGTCTAAATTTATATTGTTTTTGATATAAAATTGATACACCTTGCTCATAATGGCAGATATTCAATATAAATCTGTTCGGAATAGCCCGAGAAACATCTCTTTAGTCGCTTTAATTACGACGTACGTGTGTTGTTATCTAGTAATAATATGTAAATTCAAAAGGCTACAAGATGATGTCGAAAATCATAGATTGTTTTAACCGATTTTTTCAAAAGCATCAGTAAAGATCGGAATAAAGACATGAATACATTAATATTATTCCTACTAAAAGATATACTGTAAGAAAATCGCCTAATCTAGCAGAAATGAGTTATTACATTAATAATTGTGTCAAATATTTAGATGCTTATTTGACATGAAAAAAAGCTTTTTGTCGTTTTTTATATTCTGTAAAAGTTTCAAAAAAATATTTTGTATAATCAGCTCTTGAGAAAAGAACCAAATTTTCTTTTACCATTAAGTTGTGTGTAAATTCAAAACTTTATTAAACTCAATTTCTGCAAAACAACCTTTTTTGAATTATTGCGTTATTGCAGCAAAGGTTCGATATGTACATATGTATGTATATATGTGCATCCATTGGATTAGGGAATATATTTGACAATTTCAATATCATGTTCCTGTTTAAGTAGCAAATATGTAAATTACAACAACAAAAATACAACAAAGTTTTGGAGAGTGATTGCATATTTTGAAAGGTGTGAAAATTGGACAACATACATACATAAGTATTTAGATAGATTCATATGCATACATAAGTATGTATGTACATTTTTGTTAACATTAATACATATTTTCTTGTAATGTTCTTGTTTAAATATATTGTAGTTTTTGACAGACTTAATTTTATGATTTTATATAATTATTTGATATACAAATATACACTCTCTGTAGCGTACTTTTTCTGTACTATCACTTGCTAATAGTGAGTAGCTACACAAGGCATAATTCATTTTTAAATTCCCAAAATTGGGACTTGCTTAAAAAAGACCAGCGGAAGAACAAAGGCGTATCTGGTTGGGTTAAGTGTCATCGTGTTGTAAATAAATTTTTAAGCAGCGGTGCAATATGCATAACATTTGCATACTATTATTTTAGAATTTAGCTCAACGTCTTAAATATATTAGTTCGCCATAATTAAAGAGAATGTTAAAGCGTATCGTATTTATTTTTAGTTACTTTGTTTGTTTTTTATGTAAATTAAAGTATTTCAGCATAATAATACAAATGCATCGAAATGCATACATAAGTATGTATGTATGTATGTATGTATGTACATATGTACTATGTATAATATGTTCAGATTTCAATAATCGAAACTATCAATGATAATCATATAACCGAACATTTGTTGCTGTTTAAAGATAGTATATTGTGGCACTATTTTATTGCTTTATTTTTTAACAATTTCTTTATTTATGTGCACAAATACCGCACCTTTTATTATTATTTTTCCTCGTTTTATGATAAAATTAGTTTTTCACTTTTGTTGCTCTATTTTTTATTAAATTTTATTGATTCACATTTTATTTTTGTAGACATGTTTGTTTTTTTTTTAGTTTACGTGTAGATCTGGCAGCCCATTCATACTCGCCGCTCTTGTTGATTTTTCCTTTTTATTTATTCGTAATCAGTGTTGCCACGACAAAAAAAATTTAAAATCTTTTTTTTAATTATGTGTAGTTTATTTGTACTTTTTTTTTACGGAAAAGCAGAATACGAAAATAAACAAAACGAAATGTTTGCTTTCGTTTGATTTTGTTTTAACACTGAACAATGCGTTTATAAAATAGAATGGAAAAGCAAGAAAAATTTTGCAAAAACAATGAAAACTAGGCAGCTCTAGAAAACTTTATTATTTTACCATGCTGCAAGGCTTAAAATTTCCAAAGCTTCCAAAGAGATGTGTTTAATAAAATCAAAGAACTATTGCAGACCGAGTCAAATTTATGGAATAAAGAATACATATCAAGGCTCATTTTTGCCTATTTAAGTACCAGTTAAGTTCGTACGAAATAGTACTGAAAAATCTGAATTTCGTATTTAAGTAGAATATAAATGATACTTAAATACGAAGTCAGAGAGTGGCCATTAGTTTTGTATTGTTTTTGCTCATGAGCATATAATGTATGTTAATTTAAACGTATAAAGCTATGTAATGTATTGAAAATAAACGCTTCGTAAACGTTTATTGATGGTAGTAAAGTTTGTAGGGGGATATATATGTATCTTTTGTTTTTGTGTGAAACTAAAACATAGTACAGTTTTTTGTTTTAATAAATACTTATGTACACTAAAATAGTAATAATAAGCAGAACATAAAATGAATTAAAGAAATTCAAGCTCAAAACTAATAAATTTTATTCAAAGAAAAATATAAACGTAGAATAGAAAACAGTTTTCAAATGTCGATTGATCACTTATTAATTCGTTATTAAAGTTTTCCATTTTCGCTAATAACATGTTTAAAAGTAAATGAAAACCAATCATGAGCCAAATCAATCACTCAAAATAATACAGTTCTTCTTTTGTTTTGCTCACATTTGTACGGTATCAAAGAAAGCAGATAAGTAAAGATCTAATTTATTAATTTTAAGTTTATGTCTTTTCATGAAACGGTTGCAAAAAGCTTTTGTTTGTTCCATACACCGGGGATATTTTAAGTACGAGAATATGTATCTAGAGATTACTTAAGCTGTTGTTCTTCAACAAAAAAAAAAAAAATTAGCCGACACTTACATTATTATTAAATGTTGAAATCTTATGAGACTGATATTTTTATTTTTTATTATCACTTGTGTTCTTTAACTTGCATTGTTCTTATATATCAAAATTTTTCTGGTTTTCACATCCAATATTATTGACTTTTCTTGGCGAACAAACGATTGGCTATTAACCATTCTGGGATTTTAAAATTTAACTTTAACCATAATTTTAATAATAATTTTTTGATAATTTCATTTTTGTACAATTTTTTGCAATAACATTTCTTAATCTTTATTTCAAATTCATAACGAATTTTAATATTTTTATTTATTTAAAAAATTATTTGTCTTATATAAGCAACAAAAATCAGACAAAAGTCCACATCCACACGTAGGGGGAAAGTAACGAAATTTAGTTGAAAACATCCAAAGCGGTAACGCTCTTCGTAGTACTATTTCTCCATTTCTTTTTTATATTTTTTATGCATATCTTTCATGCCACTTCTTTTAAAAATGTGTTTTTATGGTTGTCATCATCGGCAATATGATGGTTTTGTTATTGCTTTAAACTATATTTTTTCGACTATTTCCAATTTCTTTTAATTATATTACAATTGGCATTTTTCTTAAATGCGAACTTGTTAAAAGCACTTCTGTTTTCTGCATATGTACATCATAAGCGTGCTTATACCACAAAATATATTATGGGGAATCAAAATTAAACGAGAAATTTATTTTGTAACTAACTGTTATGTTCACATTCATCAATATTCAGTGTAAATTTTGTTTCTAATTATTTTATATCCTTTTTATTAACTTCACAAATTCCTGCAAATTTCTATTGACAAGTTGAAAACCAGACAATATCCAAAATACTGCAAAGAATTTGCATTAAACTTTGTATACCGTACCAACGACTCCGAAGTATATCTTATTAAAAGTTTGTTTACTAAACTTTATGCTCAAAATTTTTAGAGCATTTAAAAAATATTTAATTTATATTTTTTCTTTCCGTAATCTTTACTACAAAATATTTTTTGTCGACTTAAGTAAAGTTTTGCGCGTGTAGACTTTTTCCCTTTTTTATACTGTGACGTTTATCATTTATTTTTAATTTAGACGTGTAGTTGCGTTTTTACCTTTTAAAGCGTTTTTTTAGGAGTTATGTTTTCTTACAGCACACAGTTCGACGCTTATTTTCTGATGACCGCTTATTTTATAATATTATAGTTTAGTCTCCGTTTACATATAAATATTTAAGTTGTTGCGATTTCTGAGTTCATTTGAGAATGACAAAGCTACTAATAAGGTCTATGTGACAGCCCAAGTCAATATCTTTATAAGGAGTTTGACAGGTGCATTCTAGACTTTGTTTGCGTTGAGCTGAATTCACTAACGGTAAGATGTGTTCCCGTTACGTTCATTTACGGAACATTTTTGTCGTGTAAGGAAAAACTTCCATACGATTGCATAAATAAAAGTTAACAGAACATAATTATCTATTCGTCACATACAAGAACATGAACATATTAAAAAGGGTTTTCCACTAGCCAATTAGTAATTGGCAATTACACATAAGACATTTACAACATCAATTTGGCTCGAGAAGACGTTCATATTCATGTTTCGCTCACGTGCTCCCATCGTTAGTCGAACTTATGTTTGCCGTGTAGGAGCATTACATATTCATACGCAAAACAGAATAGAAGACGACACCTACATACGAAATAATGAAACGAACATACAAAATACAAATGATATGTCTGGACACAATTATCTCTGGCAAATGACATACACAAGAGTATGTACATATTAATACAGTTTCTTATTTAAATAATTTGGCATCTCACTTTTGTATTGAATTGTCAAAACATATGAGCTAATTTCTCTATTGAGTATTCATTTCTGTGTATTTTTATCTTTACAATCAACTTGGATAATTAATTTGCAAAACAGCTTATTAATTTTTAACAAAACTATTGTGTAGATAACTTTCCAGTGCCAAAAAATAAATACATATGGACATATTTGAGTTTGGCATACAAATTAAGCACACGTTCATAAGTACATACTACATAGAAATACTGAGTGTGGAAACAAAAACAAAGTGATGCAAAAGAGTACTGGAATAACTTTTATAAAAAATATAGAACTAAGAATTTATTTAAAAGTCATATAGAATTTCACAACTAAAACTACATACATACATAGGTATCTAATGTAGGTACATACGTAATACTGCTGAATGCAACTCGAAAATGGATAATATTGACATTAGTTATGGACAGCATCTTAGTACGAGACATCAGGTGTTGTCTAAATATAGCACTGCACTCAAACAACTTCGTTCTAAAGCGGAAAGATCGTATGACCTACGACCACTTGCATTTGATAATTTTGTGCTCTTTCAATACTTTCAGCAAGGCGGAAACTACTTTACGCAACGCCAACTATCCACTTCGACTGAAACGTCCAGAGCCCTAATTTTTTCCCCAATGGCTTCCTTGAAAATAGAGTTGCTCAAGCACATAGTGGATCGAAGGCGGCAAATTTTATATTGGTTGTTTTACGTATTACTTGCTGTTCTTTGCATTGCAGTGTATCGTTATGAACTTTCATCATCTGTGGCAGAAAGAAGCGTGCGATCAATGGTATATCCAGGAATGCGCATGTGGCGCCGAATGACTTTACCTTTAATTGAACGATTTCCTCGGCTCACTGAACTTTACGACGAGTCCTGTTTAATGGGGAATCCATTTTTCCAAGTCGATGATATTAGTTGTTCACCTTGCTCACATGTAAGATCTGTGATGGATTTGACGACAAGATTTGAAAATGGCAATTCCAGCAATAAAAGTACTCACGATAGTGACGGAGTAAAGAATTTAATTAAAGTTATGCTTAAAGATTATGTGCCTTTTGTATTCAAGGTAACCATGTCAGTAGCGTAAATACAATAGGTAGGAATCTAATTTCGCATATTTTTTAATATAGATTAGTCACGACCCCATTGAACTCCAAGACGTTTACAATATGTATTTAGGCAATCAAGATATTTTTGAACGTGACGCATATCGTGTTCACTCTACTAACAGTGAAGTTACAAATCTTGAGGAGCTATTCAATCAATTTAATCAAACTGTTAAAAGAGAAACCCATAATTTGTGGCGTTGCAATCGCATGCTACCAGCACGTCTTCTTAGAAAAATCATAGCACGACCTTCAACCTTGCCAAGCAGCTTGGCTTTGGAACGATATATGGCTATAGATACCTCCCAAGCACAATCATATACTTTGCCAGACACTGAATGTCCCAACGTATACATCCAACAATCGCTAGGTATTCGATTTATCATTTTGAGACCTACTGGTGAGTGTCGACATCGATGTCGCACATTGTCAATACGATTGCCACAATCATATGTGTGTAAGTTTACTTCAAAATTTATTTAATACTCAATTTTAACTACAAAAGCGCTTTTTATGTTTTCCTGATGTGTCAGTGAGCTATAATTCATGGTATTGGAAACCCATTTCTGCGCCGGACCCAGTATCAGACTCAGTGTCAATAAGTCTTATTGGATCTTATTGTTAAACTAGTAACTTAAGAGTTTAAATGTAAGCTATATTATTTATTTATTTGTTGGGGCTTTTAAATTAGCGTATATGTCCTACGTGCTTATGCCTCTAATCATATTTTAAAAAGTTTAAAATGTATGTTTATATAAAATACATAGAACATTCAAAAACTTATACAAAACACAATTGTTCCTTGCTTTCAATTTATTTTCTGCAAGCTAAATATTAGCCATATATACTAGCTTAAAACCCAAAACAAATAAAAGAAATGAATGATAAAATATTTCAAGATACTTATACTTATAAGATAGTGGCAAGTCTACAAAACGACAAAGCCCCATTTACAAAGGTCTATGCATCTTTACAAAAAAAATCGTCCATTGTCTCGTGAAACGAAAATTTTCGTTTATGTTTTTCATATGGATTTTTGGCAATTTCACGATATGTTTTGAAAATGACAAAACATTTTTGTTCTTGTTTATTCGCAATGAATGGTCGAATTCGTTTAACTTATGGCTCGTTTATGGATGACAACAAAATTTCAGTTGGTTCGCTATTCAGCCTTCTGTATTGTCATTTTTAATTTTGGAAAAAAAAGAAATCACTTTCCTAAATTGGAAAAAAATCAACCAACAACAATCTAATGTTATTTTCATATGTGCTTTCAACACGACAAAGTAAAAAATATACATTGGAATATGTAAAATAATTAAGAAATTTGCAATTTAACTAAGTACATTATACTTAAGAGGTTTTATTATTTAACACATGTATTACTATAATTTTTAAAGAATATTAAATTAAGAATATTAATTAACTTCTCATAAAACTCTTCCACCATTATGAAATACAAGGGTGGCATTTAAATTTATCTACTTACATATGTATAATTTTAAGATTGTATACTTACTTTTTAATAGTAATTATTAAAAGATGTTTAAAGTTTTTATTCACAACTTGCCAATTTTATTGTTAATTTGAAAGGCACAACATTGTATATTTTTGTCAATATACATACTTATATTCGTTTACTTTCTCAGTCAAAACTTGTAACGAGTGAGTAATGAACCAATATTTATAAGAATCAAGTGAACACTTTAGACTATATACGCTTGGTTCAGCTCATTTAACCCTCTTTTTCGTCTGCTTTTATTTCTAAACTTAAGAAAAATGGAATTTTTCATCTCAAAAACTTCTTAAAATTCACAAGGAAGTATGAACCTTTTCCAATTTCTTCGTTTAATGAAACATTCACTATTTTCAAGGTGCGCTTTGATTCGAACACACTAGAGCAAGCTAGGTATTGGCTGTGATATTAGGTGGATGATAGTTCTCATTAGTGTAATAGTTTATTTTCTCATAAATTAATATATCTTTTATTTCATAGAGCTTTATAGATCTTTTTATAATAAACAAATTTTATGCGATATTTGGACGCAACTTTAGAAAAAAATTTGTTTGAATAAAATAAATTTGTTTTTTATAAAAAGACTAGTTTATGAAATAAAAATATATTAAATATCAAAAAATAGTGTTAATTAATAAATTAATATATTTATTTTGGGTTTTAAAATAAACATATACATATGTATGTACTTTTGATTTTTTTTGAAATTGTACTAGCAAGGCATATTAAATACATATGTATGTATGTACATACATACATATGGTTGATGCATTCAAAATCTGACCACACATATTCTTTCGTGAAGTTATCAAAATCGATATGAAATTTTAAATATGCCTTGTATACTAGTAGCAATTTTTTGTCTCTCACTTACGCTCTTTTTCCCCACCCTTGCTTAAAATGTTGGGTAACAACTACTAAAAAGTTTGAGTAACTGACCAGACTTACATTCTAGATATATGCACATACATATGTAATCTATGACACTACCTTCCATAGCGAAGGTAAGGGTTTAAACTTTCAATTCCATAAAAATTTTGTTTTCGTGGAACGAATTGATACACATTACATCACAAATGGCGGAAAAAACATTTTTAAAATTTTAAATTTTCGTCAAACATGCTTCAAGCGCCTAAACAGTACCCTAAACTATACAAATAACTTGTGCAATCGTAAAATTTAGATCTGTTTGATAAACCGTTTGTGTATTATATTTAGCCCTTAATGCCATAGACCCGACAACTTTGAAAACGTGCATAAAGTTTGTGTGAAAGGGAGAGCTAATCTAGTAGTTTTTATATAGGTATCTCTTCACACAAACTTTATGCACGTTATACAAAGTATATGCAAAATATGATTGGGACACTTTTTAAACGTCAAAGTTGGGTATTCTGTGCTTAATGCAATAACTGCACGTGCTTCAGACTGAGCAATTTTAATTGCGCTGGAAGAGATATATAGAGAGAAAGAGAGGGAAATACATATTTCCTCATCGTTCTCCCAGCTGAGCCGAAAATTATTCCAAATATGAAAAAGTGTACATACTTACATATGTATGTAAGTATGTACATTTAAGTACGTACATACATACATACATACATTATTTGAAGATGTTTGTTAGCAAATTCTATGCGTTTGGATCTATGAATGGAAATTTCGAATTTACAGATTTAACCAAGAAATGTAAAACAGAGTGCTGAAAAATAGGATTTTCTACCGCATTTTATTTTCAACATGATAACGACACAAATTTACACTCGTGAAGTCATTAAATTTGGTTGCCCATACCCATAATTTTCAGACATATGCCCAATAGATCACCCATGGTCATTATTGGAGAGAAGGATAAGTCAGCGAACAATAGCAAGCAAGGCAATAGTTGACGAAAATGTCCCCTTAATTCCATCTACATATAGAAGCGCCACTCAAATGTCAAGGTTAAGGTGTACATACATATGTATATGCTTTAAAAATTGCAATGCTAATATCTTATTTCCACGGCACCTGCTTCGCTCTCTATTCTTGCTTCACACCCCAATCATGAGCGAATCAACTTGCTTCGCCATACAAAATTTTGAGAGCGAAGCAGGTAGATTCATATTGAATCTATTTGCGAATCGAGAAAAAATCATCTCTTCTCTAATTTTTATCGTAAGTTTATCTGCGCTAGTTGTCAAAATTAAAAGTGAAAATTTAAAAAATATATGCCCCTATTGCGGTTCACCACTCAACTCAGTTTGGTCGTTTGTTTTTTGTGTATGTTTCCTAGACGTAATAATAAATTTGAATTGAGTGAAAAGTTAATTTTTTAAATTTGATGAAAAAGTAAAAAACAATGGAAAGAAAAAAAATTACAAAATCGAAGCAGATAGAAGAGAAACAGGAGATTCAAATTGTAGTGCAAACAAGCTATAAGGTAAGAAATACAACAAATAACTATTTCACTATGGACAATACAAAAAAAAAAAAACCAGAAATATTTTACTCTGTAAGCACGTGCAATTGTCAATATCATAACATCTGACGTAGATGGTAGGTCTATTCGTAAACTCCCTCGGTTAAAACTTGTAACGCGAAAGTGGAGAAGACATTTTAAAAATTCCTCTACCAATTACAAAGAATTATGAACTAAGTACAAAATTACATTTTTTTGCTTGACGAACACCTTCCGCTAACAACTAGCAACATATGTATGTATGTACATTCAATTAGTCAAAACTTTTACTAAATGTATAAGAACGAATAAAAAATTAACAAAAAGTAAGAACCACAGAATGGAACTATCGTGGATGTGTATATTGTATGGGTTCCGGCTTATACTGGAATAGATTAGACAGTGGACTTTTTGGCCAAAAGACCTATTTCCCCGTTAGATGTTAGCCTACAATACGGTGATGGGCTTCGGAGGATGGTAACTTCTTGAGGCACGAGTGGTTGGTAGAGCTGGCAAACCATCGATAGTACTATCGATAGTTTTGTTTGCACAGCACTATCGATGGTTTTTTTTTCGATAGCGATACTATCGTTAAAATGTGTTTTTTTTTTCTAAAATTTACTCTTTTGCTCTTTACTAAAAGAAATAATTGGATAACAAAGGAATTATAAGCACAATATGTTTATAAAGAATTTTATTACAGAGCTAATAAATATGTGATATACAAGTACAAAGTATCTAAATAGAAGAGGGGCTGAGGGGAACTTCATTGGACCCACCCTCTCTTTTGGGTTCAAAAGTCTCCTTAAGGGGGAGATTTCGAAATGGACATCGTTCAAGGTTGCACAACGTTGGAATGAAATCAATGGATTATGTCATTCCAAGAAATTTCTACGTTTTGACGCTAGGAGGGCGGATCTTTTGCTCTTTACTAAAAGAAATAATTGGATAACAAAGGAATTATAAGCACAATATGTTTATAAAGAATTTTATTACAGAGCTAATAAATATGTGATATACAAGTACAAAGTATCTAAATAGAAGAGGGGCTGAGGGGAACTTCATTGGACCCACCCTCTCTTTTGGGTTCAAAAGTCTCCTTAAGGGGGAGATTTCGAAATGGACATCGTTCAAGATTGCACAACGTTGGAATGAAATCAATGGATTATGTCATTCCAAGAAATTTCTACGTTTTGACGCTAGGAGGGCGGATCTGGCTCTAAGACTGGACAGGAAAAGCCTACGGACGCTGCTAGGGGCGCTCACAGGCCATTACACCTGCAAAGCCCACCTATACAGAATGGGCTTATCTGACACGGACATCTACAGATTTTGCGGTGAAGATGAGGAGTCGATGGAACACTTGATAGCAAAAAGAGACAGGACTCTACATGCATATACGCTGAGTGAAGAGGGTCTGCTAATGCTCCCATTGAATGAGCTGATCCTATTTGCGAACGTATTGGACTGGGGAAGCACAATAGATCAACAATGGTCGCAGTGCAAAAGGCCATCCTGGGTCAAACCCCCATTACTTTTCATTACATTACATCTAAATATACATACATATGTATATATCACAAACCTTTATCATAAATTAATCTAAAAAAATTTAGAAATGAATTAAAAATGTTTTGTTCTTTATTATTTTAAGTTTGATGTTTTTGACATGTTAATTTACTGCAAAGTCTAAAACAAAAGGATTATAAAGAAATAATAATTAAAAATAACGACATGGTAGAATAATAACTACTTAAAAAAGCACACTGAACATTTAATTACAACTATCGATAGTTTTCCATCAAACTATCGAATGGCGTGACTATCGATAGTTTGCCAGCTATAGTGATTGGTCCTTTATGGTTCTAGTTCACAGTTTTCGGGTCGTTTCTTCTTATCTCTTTTTCGTGAAATTCCTCTTACAGAAACGCCAAATTGGATGCAACTGCTATTAAAATTGTAAATAGAATTTTCTGTTGCCACTGTTACAGTGGTGTTTATCTTCATATGACGGATAGCTCGGAATATCTTATTTTTTTATTGTTCAGAGTTTAACGTTATTTCGTAGACTTACAAACCTGTTTGACTTATTGAATTCTCACGATATCGGTATATACCAACAATCGTGTGGTTTCATTAAAGAAGCCAATATTCAATATGGTTTTTGATTATTTTATACAACCGCTAATCACTCTTGCGTTTATTTTTTAATGCCCAAAATTTTCCGTTTCTTCACACGCTACTTTCTTTTTGTGTGGGATACCCTGGCGCTGATTTGCCAACTTTATTTTTGACATAAAACCAACAAAAAAATTATTTTTTCTTGTAGATGGATGATATTTGGTGTATAGGTGAATAGATTCGTACAACTTTATTAATCTTATTAAAGCAATTTGACAATATTCTATAATTTGTTGAAAACGCTTAATTCGGTGTATATTACGTGATTAACTGTCTCCTTTCGATGAAAAGGAAAGAATATTATTGTGCTAGTTTACATGTGTCATTAATTCGTATTTTATGCACATATGATTGTATGTCAATACACAGTACATACATACATACATATGTACATATGTGATGCTTTAATGTTAAGAAACAAATTAAATTATTTAATTTTTGAACAAAATCACTGAAGTTATATAATTGTATACTAATTTTGTTCATTTCAGTTATGAGAGCATATAATTCTGCTGTTAAACGCATATTGGAAATAATACCAGGCAAAAAACGACTCGGGCTTTATCGTTTCCTTCCAGTATTTTTTTGCTTGGGCGCTGCCTTAGAATACTCCATGATTAATTGGACAGTTGGAGAAACGAATTTCTGTAAAAAAGAATAAGACAATCACACAGTAAAAGTTTTAATTATCTTAGAAATATTTTTTAGATAAAACTTTTAAAAGACGACAGGCTAAAAATTACGTCCAAGAAAAGCTGACATAAAATTATATCAATATGCCCGCTGGTGTGTCGTGGGGACAATACCTAAAGTTTATGTCAAGTGCGTTACTTTCAATGATGGCTGGCTCGCAATTGGTTCATATGTATTATAAACCACTTCAAGATCTTGATTTGTATATTGATGAAGAAATGAAAAAGTTTAGCACGCAGCCCTCGGTGTCTGAAAGAACTTATAAAACCACAGCCGAATTGTGATGTTGTTATACTAATGCAAATACTATAAATTTTTATTTATGAATGTACATGTATACATAAGTATGTACACAAACATATAAGTACATATGTATGTAGATATAATGAAAGGCTTTGATTAAAATTGATTGTAATATATGCACTTAAAACCCGCTTGCTTATTACTTACACTCTCACTTCTTGTTTAAGTCCTCTAGAAATAGTTTCTCAGCCTACATACACAACACATCCGAATCCTCAATTTTTTAACGTAACAAGATGTCGACTATTATGCCGGAATGCTATTCAATGGGGTGGCCGACTAGCCTGACTACAACAGTCAAGGGAACTCCACCAGAAGCTGATCTTACCTTTAGTGAAATCGAAACTTTGATGAGTGAAACAAAGAATACTAGAACAGATTAAAAAAATCAACCTATTTTCTGTTCAAAGAAAGCCATGGTTCTGTAAATCTGGCTCTTTTGATACTCGTGAAGTGAAAATGAATAGGCTTTTGGAATTCCTATCTTTATAAGATAAAACAGAATATACAATGATACAGACGTTGCCTGGGACTACTAATCACATTATTTTTAGTTACAGGCCATTTACAGATTTCTTATCGGCTTTACTACAGACACTAAAATCGAACTACGAACATTCTCAGCTTCATAGGAGCTGCACCTGGCAATTTGTGAATATAATTGTGCAAATCACACTATAATAAAAAATGATATGTGGGCGGACAACTAAGGAGATATTTGTTAAGAAGTAATCAGAACCCGTACGAAAGTAATAAATTTACACTCATTTTTCATTTCTTAGCGTTTTCATTTACTTTACTTTCCACATTTTTGCATAGCGCAGTATTGCTACAAAAACTCCACATACCTTAAGGCACTGCTTTAAATTTATTTTAACGCACCCACAAAATGGTTAAAATACTTTATTTGCCTCTTCTAAAAGTATGTGTGTGTGTAGACAATATTTTGTATCATATTAATTCAATTAAAAACCAATATTTGTACTCGTATAGGCAAATGCCGATAGCAAGTGTTATTGTGACAAAAATAGCATTAATTATGTTAATATTTCTTTCATAATTTTGTTAAGTAAGTTGTATAATCTAATATTAATGTTATTAAAATAATTCTTTATAGTTTTAAGTCTTGTTCTGAAAAGTGTCTTTTGGGAACTAACGTAATATGAAAAAGAATAAATTTCAGTAAACATTGTTTATTACGTTCGGTTATTTTCTAAAGCAGCTAAAGACGTTTCCATTTTTACTTTTGTACGAGCTTGGATTCTGTGACACACATAAGTCGATACTGAAAGTAGAATAAAAATTCACGTAGGCAATTAAAAACTGAGTCGACATACCCTCCAAGTTGCTACATAATAGCGCTTGTTTGAAAATTTTATAAATTGATTGATTATGGCAAAATAAAATCATGTATTTTATAAATACTTAATACACTTTATTCTTTAGGTCTAAGAATACATACATACTTATGTATGTAACTATGCATAATTTTTGTTACTTTAAGACCATATTTTTATCACTTGCTAATTCATTATTATTGCTTTGCACAAAATTATTAATAAAACTTCGATTAGCTGCTAAAGCTGTCGTAGCATTATTTGGATTAAGTTTGTTATGAATTTTACGATGATTCTTTAAGCAAGTTGGTTGACGGTAGGCCTGTCCACAAATGTCACATACGTATGGCTTTTCACCAGTGTGTATATATATGTGGTGTCGTAATGTTTTTCGCGAGGCAAAGCTTTCGCTACAATGAGGACACTGAAAAGGTTTTAACTTTTGATGTACCGCTCTGATGTGAGCTTCCACCTGATATTTACGAACAAACTCCCGACCACAAAATTTACAGGCCATTTTTTGATCAGAATGCACTAGCATATGGGAGTCCAACATAAATTGTTTAGCAACACGACGACCACAAATTTTGCATTCGAATTTCTTTTCATCGGCATGTACACGCAGTTTGTGATACTTAAGGGTGTATTGGGAATGAAACGATTTTTTGCATTCTTCGCATTCCAATCGATCTTTTGGCAAGAGCTCCTTTCTCTTCAAGTCTTCTTCAGTAGGATGGCGAGTTTTCATATGATAACGCAGATTTGAACTTTGTTTAAACGTGGCTCCGCACTGTTCGCAAACATATTGGTGAGGAGTCTCCATATTCATATGTTTGAAACGCACATGGCGTTGTAGCGTTATGAAGTTGCTATACTTTTTATCACAACCCGGTACACTACAGTCATACGAGTCTTGTTTTCGTTCGTGTACGTCTCTTATGTGTGTAGACAATCCACCTATAAATGAATACGCTTTATCGCAAAGTTGGCACTTAAACGCCTTTTTTTGGCCTTCATGCACTTTGCGGACGTGCGCATCCAGTGTAAGTTTATGCCCAAATTTATGCTGACATTGTTCACACTTGTATCTATTGGCTAAACCTTTTTTACGACCGCTATTTAATATGTAATGCCGTTTTTTCTTTTCAACTTTCTTTGTCTTTGGAAATATTTCCGCATTAGCATTAAGCTCGTTTTCGCTAGATAAATCACCTTCAGAATGTAGTTCAGACTTTATAGCTTCTGAAAATGTTTTTAAAATTCAAAGCTACTCTTAATTATTGCATTAAAATACTTACTTTCTTGTAATTCCTCTTTATATGGTGCTTTCGAATTTACTGATTCCGCTCTAAAGTCATTAATTGAGAAGGAAATCCCGTCTTCTAAGTCGGCGATGTTTGTTTTTCCTGTTGTTTCTTTAAATTCTTTATCGGAATGTACAATTTTTTTACTTAATACTTCATTATCAGACGAACAATCATCTGCATCTTGCAAGGCACTGCCCTGCCAATCGAAAATTTCACCTAAATCTTCGATTTCATTCTGCGATGGCGATTCGAACTTACTTATTATTGATTCATTTTCTTTAAAGCTACTCAGTTTTTTTGATTTCTTAAGGGTTGCTTTACTAGCGGATATATTATTGCGTTTGCTTTTAGCTCTTCGAGTTCTTGGTTTTCGAACATTATCTTGCTTTTGCATGTTTTGGAAAGGATCTGGGTCTATGCTATTAAAATCATTATTGGCATCAGCATCGTCTAGAATAATTGCTTCAGTCTCCATTAATGAATCCTTTAGCTAAAATTAAAAGTTATATATTCAATATTACGCAGCAAACAATTTTTACTCCAAAATGCATTAGTGTTTTCGTGGGTTTATATGAACTTATTCATTACAACAATTACGTAATTTATTTTAAATATCTATTTAACTATTTTACTTTTTATTGCATGCTTACATACATACATATAGAAACTTAACAAATATAGTCGACAAATTACAAAATATATACTTTTTTGCACTTAATATTGAAATTTATTGTTTTGGGATATTCTCCTCAACTAATTGTTAAAACAATTACGAGTTTTTACAAAATGTTTTGTTTGTTGTGGCTTTAACCATTTCACTTAGTCGCTAAACAAAATCGTTAGTGAACTTTAAGTAGTTTGAAAACATTCAACCTCATATACTTATGCCAAGCAATCAAATACAATATGAGAATTCTATATTTTATATGATTATTACAAAATACATAATCATAGTAGACTTAGAATGTTTTTATGCAAACATCACAACAAACAATTATACTCAACATGAGTCCATGTAATTTTTCTTTCACCATGTATACAATTATTAAGTATTTAGAATAAAGATTCTATTTTTAATTTTTGCCTGATTAAATATAAGTAATCATTAACGACCAACGGACGTTTATTTATAAATTGTGAAAATATTTGAAAACTCAATTCAATTATGAAATAAAAAAACTTCTTCTAACTAAATAAATTCTTTGCTTAACTTTTGTGCGTGTCTCAGGAACACATTTGTCCAATAAAGAATAAATATATAAGTCTCACGAACCCATGCAATAACGTATGCGAATCATTAAACTCTGCTAAGGTTCTAAGCACTCATTTCAATGACGAACTCATTTCTTATATGTGAACATATGCTCGCCAATGACAAATCAATTATCAAAACATTTGAGGACCGATTTTAAAAATTCTTTTGTTTTATTTTTTTTAAAAACGTATTCTCCAGAGATGGTCCCACTTTGACCTCTCATACAATGTAATACTTGATTATTGTATATCTAGAGGACTATAATAATCAGTGTTTAAAATTCACATGTTGCAGAGGTGGTTCAATTTTCTCTAATATGTGAAAGCGGTAAGGGTATCTTCCACAACAATTTCAAAAATAATCTTTTGAACCAGAATATGACGTTGTATGTTTGGTTTTTCAGACATGATTATTTTAAGTATGTAATATATTTCTTATTTAAAACCGCATGCATTGAATGTATATTCTATATCTAGAATTAAGCGTTTAGAAAACTGTTTAAATATGTAAACATTATGCTCATAAAACGAACCTATTTTTCAAAGAACGAGCTAAATAATGAATATATGTATGTATTCGGCACTGTTCTGTAAATCGATTCCGAGAAAATATCTCGTTTTTAAAACGAATTCACATATTTGGTCTTCTTCAAACCGGATTCACATAATTTTTCTCATTTAAAAATCGAATAAGAAAACTAAATGTCTTATAAATAAGTGCAGAAACACAAGGAAAGAACAATTAGTATTTAAAATTTTAACTTATTTTAATTGATTTCAAACAAATTATTTGCACTTTAATACATTTCAGCAAAAAATATGAATTTGAAAAATAGTCTATATTTTCTTCATATTTTTGCTTCATAAATGAAGAAAAATTATATGGATAATTAAAATCACTTTTGTCGCTTTTAAACAATATTTACATACATATATACTTTTTGTTACTAACGGTGGATTTATTGCGATTTTACAAGTTTTTGATGCTTAAAACGTTTAATTCTAATTTGAATTTGAATGCAGTAAATCACACAATCTACACAACATAATTTGTCCATTTTTGTTTTAGGAATTTATTCGATCTAATGGTTGATTATACAAAAATATAAGCAAGAAGGTTGAATAATTAATAAGATAAGCTAATAAAGCATTTAAAACAAAATGTCCCTGTTGATGTGTTTTGAATAATACACTGTAACTAAAAAAAATTACATTGAATTTCATAATTTGTATCCGTTAATTAAACATTTCTATGGTAATATCAATGTTTGACGGAAAGAAAGGTCAAGTCTTCTGAGCTATACACCAAATATCGCTCCTTTTTATATTCAAGAGCATTTATGTTTTTTTACCAACACCAACTATGTATGTATGTATGTCCATTTTCTAGAAACCGGGATTCATCTCTTCTATCATTTGACTATTTTAGAGTTAATGCTAATTCTGCACTCTTTCGCCGAAAAATGCCTGAAAAGCAATCAAGTATAAATTTTTAGGTTTATAATTTACGGACCAACACATTAATAAGTAACATGAACAGACAAAATTCTAAAAGACTGACTACTTCCTACTCAATGTTCCAAAGTTTCATAAAATTTGTTAAGTAGAATATGAAATCATTGGTATTTATACCAAGCTGAATATTTCTAATATTCATGGCATCTTTCTTTCTGAAAATATGCAACTTTTTTTTTAAATTTATAACAAAAAATTTGTTCATTTATAAAAAAATTTCAGTCACTCTTTGCTGGTAAGTTTGCGATTTTTAAACAAGGCGGATGTCCTTTTTTTACTTTAAAAGCGAACTGTTTTAAAAATTTCCGGGAATTGAAAACGGCATTAAATTTAAATAACACAGAAGCACTTACAAATAAATTAAAAATGTTATCTTTTGCACAGTCACTTGAAAGCTCTTCTGCATCAGCTTTGCATTCCAATCCGTCATCATTCAGTTCTATTTTAGGCACATTGGAACTTCGACTGAAGATTCTATAAAGCTTCTTCGCACTATCCATCGCCTTATTTCTAAAAGTCTCAAATGCCCGCAATTGCTTTAAGCACTCCATGCAGATATACTGGGGGTACAATTGATCTCTGTAATAATCAACTTGCCACTGTATAGATAAGTACTTTTCGAGCAATTCTTGCAACTCTTTGTTTGTGTTAATTTCGCCAAGTTTCTGCATTTCACACGACTTTTCTTCATCTTTTAATAGTTTGCGCAAACAGGTTCGACATCTTTCCTTAGCGTTATTTTTCGTTAATAATATCATTCCAACAGATTTGAAAACATATATGAAATCAAATTACAATTTAACAAGTTTTTCGCAAAAAACAATACTATTTGTTTACAAACGCCGAAACGAATATGAGGAGAAATGTCAAAAATGGCCAAAGTGTGCAAAATACTAGGCAAAACTTAAGAAACAATTTGGAAAGAAACAGAGCTTTAGAATGAAAATTTTACATAAAATTATAATTTGATATAAGTATACCAAGGGAATTTGATCAGCAAACTATTCAAATTATCGTTACGTTCAATTGCAGTCTACATATCAAATTTTTGATGCAGTACAAGTTTTAAATACGTATGTATGTGCGTATAATGCAAACATATGATTTTAGTAAGTGTTTTTCTCTCTAAAATTTACTAAATTAGTTCCTTTGCCACTAAAGGAAACGTTATTTTTTTTAAATAAATGGACCAAAATGCTTAAAATCGTTAAGTTTACATACATGTGATTCTATGTATATAATACAAAGCGAAAAATCATGTAAATAACAAAAAAATATTATTTTTATTTACTTCAATACATTACTTCAAAACATTAATACATTTTAAATTCAACGTGCATATAATACACATAAGTATGTACATAAAGCAAAAATCTTTCCCATATTCATTTCATAAATCTATATATATATATATATATATATATATATATATATATATATATATATATATATATATATATATATATATAAAAATAAGTCCGTATATGTACGTCGCCGAACTACTCATAAACGCGTAGAGCGATTTCAACCAAACTTATAGACTACGTAGGCAGTGGCCCATATATGGTTTATATGAAGTTTGGTTAAAATCCGATAACGCATGTGTGTGCGGTGCGTATGTGAAGTGAGTGTGTTTTTGGGAACAAAACCAACTTTATTAAAAACAAGTGTGTTTCTTTTCTTATTTTGTTTTGCCGTGCGAAGCAGGCAACCGGCCCGCTAGTATATATATATATATATATATATATATATATATATATATATATATATATATATATAATTTATTTATTTATTTATTCATTATATAACTAAATAATAAATTAATTATTACAAAGTTAGAGATTGAGCGCTAGCTACCAAGGCGATCAGCTCCTATTAGTAATAAGAAAGCCGGAAAAACAAAGATGAATTCAAATTGAGTTATAGATATTTAGTAATTTTAACATTTTAAGTAAATCGTTCATATTATCTTTTGTAGTATGTTTTAAAAGATTGCTGAAAGAGTAATTATTTTTAGATTTAACATAATAAAATTCGTCAACTAAGCGCTGTATTGATATTCTTGAGCTGCTACAGAATCTGCATAGGGGTAGTTGCGTTCTTTCCATCAGTTGTTGGTGTGTTAATCGGCAGTGACCTAGTCTTAAACGCATGTATTTTTGTAGATATGTTCTTGGTATATCGGGTGGGTATGTACATAGTTGATTTTTTATAAAGATGGGTATAAGCATTCGTTTACTCGAAAAAATGTTTGCGAACTGTAGAGTATATCGTGCATTTATTTTGAGTATTTTCAACTATTAGTGGCATATTGAAGGCTTCTTTTGCTGCACGATCGACTTTTTCATTGCCAGGAACCTCCGAATGGCATTAGAAAATTTTAGCATTTTATACTAAAAAAATAGTAATATTATTAACAAATATAACATAAACCAAAGCTGTAACATTTTTTTTTTTTTTTTTGTTTATTTCTTTATTCAAACTATTATAAACACTAGTTAACAATATTTAATTGGCTTATACAATGTCTCTAGATCGAGCGCTCTAGTATAATACTAAACATAATAATAATTTGCTTTTTACAAAAAAAGTAACAATATTTATATATTTACATAAAGATAATATAATTATTATATTATATATTACAATGAAAAGTTACAAAAACATTGTTTATATTTCAAAAAAAAAAAAAAAAAAAAAAAAAAGGTTTAATTCAAAAGGATAAAAGAATTAGAAAAAAAAATTTTATTTTGGTAACCACCAAAACATTTTGGCATTAGATTTTTGTGCTAATTTTAGATCCGTTTGTGATATACTTGTACTGTATCTCATCTCTAATTGATTTAAATTACAGTTAATTGTTTTTATATTCGCCCGTCTATAATTGTGATATAAGATGGGAACACCATTATCATTTTGGATTAAACATTTTTAACATTTTTGTATGGTTTTTATTGATTGGTGATATACTAAGAATTTTTTTTTAAATTATACATATATCATTATGTACCACATGTTAAGTTTAGAAATGATTATTAATTCTATTAATATTAAAAATTTATGTTGGTAATCCAATCACGTCTTAACGGTTTTTAATGAAATTTGGTACACACTTAGTTTATATCCCAGATTAACTTATATAAGTTTTATCATAGCAAGGACTCGATTTCACCACTGCCATAATTCTAATATTTCGAAATTATGTATAAACAGTTGATCGGGTTTGAATGAAATTTGGTATACGGATAGATTGAGATAAATTGGTATAGAAAGTTTTGAGCTTGCGATGTTTTTTTGTAAATTCTTAAAGTATTTTAAGCTCGCGATAAACTTTTAGATGACATTTAAAGCAAGCTTGCTTCATATTTTTTGAGAACATTTGGAAAATAGGCTAAGATCGTTTCGACGCTAAGGCATCTAATCATTTCCTTTGCCAGATATAATTAATACACATGTACTCGCATAATTTGTTTAAATTGATATTATTCGACTTTTATTGGATTATTTATTAAGATTGAGCTCTGTTTAAAAACAATGTAGTTTTAGTTATTAACAATATTCAATATTTCTACACCTTGTCTTCTTCAGGAAATTCAAATTATTGAAATAAATTTAAATACAAATAATGAAAAGATTTTTTTAATATTTGCACATAAAAAATTTAAATATGAGGAAATGAATAAAAAATTTAGAAATTCCGTGCATAAAAATTCTTTAGTTTCCCTATCTGCTCTTGTAAATTAAATGCATATAACTCTAAACTAAGTTATCCATATCTGCTTTGAAATTCATTCTCTGTGCTGATAGTATATTAATTATTTCTAACGTTTCTAAGAAATATTATTTCTATGTTTTTGGTCCGACCTATGTTCTGCCAATCTTGTCGCACCTATATATACTGCATTGTTCGTTGTTAGTTCATTTACGTGGAATTTTGTATACTATATTTACATCTACCTACTGTATTATAAATTCTATGACATTTTATATGTCTTGCATTCGAATTCGGACGAAAAATGTACTCCCATTATTTTTTCATAAAATATTATTACTATTGCTGTATTTTTTTGCGTTAGATTAAATAGCACATGTTGCATTATTCTTTGATCTGGGACAAATATGTTGAAGTCAAAGCACGATACACATAATATGACTGAATAATTTATCTTCCACTTTGTTGTATATAACAAGACCTTTTCAAATAGGTATTGATATATACACCATGTATATTTTGTTCTATAATGTTGTGAAAATAGATTACATATTTACTAAACTTAAGTTGATTTCTGGTAAATCGTTAGTTACATCCTGCCTTTCAGTTTCTTTTCCAGAATGGGTTTTTCTATGAGTTTTCATTGCGGTCCTCTGCCGAAATCCCTGTCCACAAATATTACATTTATAAGGTTTTTCGCCAGTGTGTATAAACCGGTGATGGCGCAGTGTTTGCATTGCACCAAATGCCTCTCCACAAAAATCACATATATGTTGTTTTACTTTTAAATGCACCAGACGCATATGATGAGTCTTATCGCCATGTTTGACAAAACGTACTTCGCAACCTTCAAAGTCGCATTTTATTCGTTCATCATATTTTAAATGGGTTCGTTTATGTTGATTTAATAGGGTCTTACGAGTAAATCCCATTTGACATTCGGGACATTTGAAAGGTTTCATATTCGATGGGTTATGATTTCCTATAACGTGATACTTCAGTGAGTACTGAGTTTTAAAAACTTTCGGACACTGATCACATTTTATTTGATCTGTTTCCGTGTGTTTATTTATAATATGGCGCGATAATGAATATTGATGAGCAGCAATAAAACCACATTGGTCACAAATCGAGCGCAAAGCATCTTTTTGTTCAGAATGCTTGTTGTTCAAATGCTGCTTCAGAATTATCCCAGTTTTAAAGCTTTTATCACATTTGTCACATTTAAAAACTTCTCGTGATTTCTCGCTATGGCATTCCCGCTTATGCTGCAAAAGGGTCTTGTAGAGATTATATGCTTTATCACATTCTTCACATTTGTACGGACGTCTAATTCCCTGATGTGCTTGTTTCATGTGGCCATCATACTTCTTTTCCTCCCAAAAGTACTTGTTGCATTGCTCGCACTGGTAGCGAACTTTTTTTGCTCTATCTTCTCCGAGATCTGCGTAATTTTTTCTTCCTTTGTTCAGGGTTGAATGATTATCGGAACCCTTATGTGAAGTAGTCCTGGTTTTGTAAGATTTTTTCCTGATTCTGTAAGATTTCCTTGTAATTCTACCCTTTTGCACATTTTTCATGTAATTGCCACGACTTTTCTTCTCCTCAAATATAAAATCTGTATCACAATCCGATTTATCTGAGTAAAAACTGCTGACATCATCTTCATCATGTTTCGTGCCCAATTCTGCTGGACTTAAGATAGCATGTTCAAATTCTGGATTTGCTTGTGTGGGGTCGTCGTATGTTCCAACTTGAGTTTTAATGTTGACCTGATTGCTTGAATGACTATTCAAGAAAAACGGCGAATCGGTTTCATACTTTTCTATCTCGTGTATATCCACTAAGGTTTCATTATTAAGGAAAAATTCATTTATCTAGAATATTAATTTTTAATGAATTAATTCATGCACAATGCCTCTATACAAACTTATTTATTACCCACTTTTTCATCTTGTGTGGTTTTTATTACTCTTTCATTTATTTTATCCGTTATAAGTTCTTTTTCCAATATCTTTCTAATTTTTTCGTCGGTTTCTATAGTCAATTGATAGAGTTTCGAAAAGTCGAACCATTTATTAAAACAGGAGCCACACAGAAATGGCAAATAAGAACACAAAGTGTCGCCACCCACAGTGGCTTTAGAAAAACAAACGTCTATTAATTGTTTCAGATCAGGAAATTTATTAATTGGAACCAGTTTCATGGAGTCATCTTTGCTAGTTCTTTCTAATTTTACTAGACAGGTACGGCAATGTTCCCGCAAATTCTCTACAGATATCATTTCCTTAAATGTAAACTTACAACAAACACCAATAGAATAACAATAAAAAATTGTTATAATGGATGATAGTGTTTATGATTTTTGACAGCACTTCATTCCGCATGTTTCATTACATTCATGCTATTCTATTACTATATAGAGTTTTTGTATCGTACTTTTGTGTTTAGGTTCGGTCAAGTTTGTTCGCTTAAGAAATGAATAATATTTTTAACATTAAAGTGTGTCGCGTTTGTATGCAAAACGAACAGAATTGTGATTTAACTTCTGACAAGAGTCTATCGGAGAAATTTGAGTTTACTACTCGTTTACAAGTAAGAACATTTTGAATGTAGTTCAGTTTAAATATTTTCTGACTCTATTACAACATGAATTGTACAAAAATATTAAAAAGTGCTGCCGTATGATATTTTTTTGTTGGGGAAAAACGGCAGATACTTTCATTGCAAATATAAAGGTGAATTCACCCATTCGTTCTGAACGAAATTTTTGTTGTTGTTCCGCATTAAATTTGCTATCTTTCTCAAAATAGAGACGTCAAACTACATATAAAAAAAGCGTTCGGAACGTTCAGAATGAATGGGTGAATTCACTTAAAGCTGAATACAGACGAGACAACAGTTAGACGGTTGTGCGGCAATCGCTGAGGAAACTTCAGTAATCTTGTTCCTCACTCAGGAAACGTCTTTAAGCAAGTGTTTTCTTAAACGAACTCAAAAAGTTTTACAGGTACCAACCCTACTTGGTTACTTCATGTGTATTAGCTGAACAGTGGCAGAAAAGTAAGGATTTGTAAGGTTGAGAACTCCCACATTTATTTTTTAATGAATTTCATATTACTACACAACTTACTTATGGAGGGCTTAAAGAAAGCTTAAAGAAATATTACAAAAATAACAACTGAAAGGTCAAAGTGTGACAAAATATTTTTTATGTAAGAATTTTTATTTAGTCTTTTTCTGGGACTGATTCGGATAACCACTTCATATACGGAGGATTTCCTTGATCAATTGGCAATGTTAAGACTTCGGCCACACTGTAAGGATGATTATCACGTACCCATTTTAATAATTCTTCCAAGCGGCTTGTGCGTGTTTTTATCATCATTAGATATTCGTTGTCCTCATTCAGTTTACCCTCCCAAACGTAGACTGATTGTATGTTTGGAATTATATTTATACAAGCAGCCAGTTTTTGTTCAACTAAACCTCTGGCCAATTTTTTGGCTATCATTTCATCTGGAGCAGTCACAAAAGCAACAGAACTTGTGCCCGTTTTATATGTAAAGTTATCGTCATTCATATTTCTGCTGTTCATCACAATGGATCTATTATACACAGTATTTTTTGCTAATATTGTATATGGTAGATGATTTTCTAAAGGCAACGAATTAGTAAAACAAACCAATTTTTTGGCAAAATTCATAAAAATATATAGCACCCTCTGGTTACAATTTATTTTTTCCTAAAGATTTTTTTGCCACAAACAGAGAACATAGTCGACATAAAATATCATATTCGCCGATTGTGTTAAAAACATCTTCGTACGTGGCGGCTCATAATCGGCTAGACAAGGAAATATCCACATGATCAAGATTTGCTTTCAAGTTTTTCACACATACTACTTGTCAAAATTCACAAAAAGTGATAGCTGTGACAAGAAAACAACTGAAACTGTTCGCTTCACTGAAAGTGTTAGAAGAAATGAATAATTTGGTGGAAGAGGAAAAATATAGATTCGTAGGTCTTCATTCAAGTCATTTCGCCTGTATGATGGAAGATTCTTATTCCACAGAATTTCATTGCTTCTAAGAGCGATATAAATCCCAACACATCATTATATTTAGTGCTTTTATTAACAAACATATTACACTACTTGGTCTTATTAAATTAATTTTTGATATTTATTTTTATAATATTTATATTTAAATTGCTGCAAATATTTGTAAAAACAAACAACAAAACTTAAAGCTGTAAAATATTTGTAGCAAGAAAAACAAAAGATAAAGATAAAAAATTATTATCAGCTGTTTTCTTGAACGTAAATTGAAACAAAACTTTTATGAGAAATTGAAAGCAATTTCGTTTAAATTTTTTAAAGTATGTGTTGTTGGAAGAGTGTGAGTGCATTAAAACTTGAAAGCATAAACTACACATAGACCCGACAACTTTGAAAACGTGCATAAAGTTTGTGTGAAAGGGAGAGCTAATCTAGTTGTTTTTATCACAGAGTACTCAACCAGAGTACTCAACTTTGACGTATAAAAAGGGTCCGAATCATATTTTGCATATTTTGTATTACGTGCATAAAGTTTGTGTGAAGAGATATCTATATAAAAACAACTAGATTAGCTCTCCCTTTCACACAAACTTTATGCATGTTTACAAAGTTGTCGAGTCTAGTTCTAGTTTATGGTTTTTATATAGGTATCTCTTCACACAAACTTTATGCACGTTATACAAAGTATATGCAAAATATGATTCGGACCCTTTTTAAACGTCAAAGCTGGGTATTCTGTGTATATTCTGGGCTTGAAAGGCAAAACTTGATCGTGTAACCTTCATGTTAATCGGCTTTTATAACAGATCATTTTTGTTGCAGCAATTTTTTTGTTAAGGTGAATTCACCCATTCGTTCTGAACGAAAGTTTTGTTGTTGTTTTTGGTTCGCATTAAATTTACTCTCTCAAAATAGAGACGTCAAACTACATATAAAAAAAGCGTTCGGAACGTTCAGAACGAATGGGTGAATTCACCTTTAGTGATGGAAGCAGAATATATGTACATGCTACATTTTTTTTGTAATTTATAGCAATATTAGCCACAGACCATAAAATTAAAATTTTTTTTGTTTAATATCTCGCCTTGCAAAATCACAATGAAATGTAAACATTAACAACTTCTAACGAGGGAGATAGCTATATGAAATCGAACAGATTTGCTATCCCTTACTCGACATAGTGTTAACGTCAAAAAAGGTGTAGGTTCTAATTTAGCTTATGGTAATGGAGGTAGGACGAAAATTTTTTAGCCACATATTTTTTGCAAGAAAAATAAGAGAAAATCACAGAAACAGAAAAAAGAAAAGAATTTGAGTCGGCCAAACCAATTTTTTTTGGAATCATTTTAAAATATCAATAGATGTAAAATGATATAACTAAACAATAAAAATAATGTTATATATACAAATATGCTTTTATGTTTTTATATATTGTTGGAAAACAACGAATTGCGCAAAAGAAAATGTGGCTTCACTGAATAGTTAGCTAATCGTTTCAGTGAAACTTAAAGTCCTTACGACTCGTGTCAGCGCACTACGTTTTTCTGCATTTCAGATTAAATCCGAGGCTTTCTTTAGCATTGAAAACAAAATAAATGTTAACACTGTATATCAAAATCAGTTGGGAGAAAGACAGTGAAAACATATATTATTATCTCTATTTTTCCCCAGACGTATCCTACGCATTTTATGCTGTTTAACTTGCAACATATAACTAGTCTGAAACTACTTTTTTAACAGTTGCGTAGAATGCGTGATGTGGCCTTTCAGATTTAAGGTGAATTCACCCATTCGTTCCGAACGAAATTTTTGTTATTGTTCCGCATTAAATTTACTCTCTTTCTCAAAATAGAGGCGTGTGTTCGGAACGTTCAGAACGATTGAGTGAATTCACCTTTAGTGAATCACACAATTTAGTTTTTGTCCAATCTTTAAAAGTTCCCGAATCGCACTGCAGATTAATTTTTTAGTGCATAGAATACTTTTTATCATCATAAATGACACGATTTAACAAAATTTTGGGAGAGCACTATAATTCTTTAAAAATTTATGAGCTCTGACTAATAAAAGGGGTATTCACATCGAGTCTGTTAATCCGGTAATTTGTTAGTTGGTAATTTGTTAAAACACTTTACTGTGAACACACTTTTTGTTCTATCTCAGTAGTGCGGTAACTTTTGCTACAAAACAGATGATTTAAATTTATTAAAAAGCAAAAATGCCTCGAGAAAGTGCAAAAACAAAAATAGTAAAAAATTTAATTGAAAATTCTTTGTTACCGAGTAACAAGAAAATTACCAAGCTTGCCAGACTGGTACTTTGTTACTCGGCAGTTCGATAATTTGTTAATTTTACAAAAACAAAATACACGTACAAAACTATCGAATAACGACTAACGAATTAACAAGGCCGGTGTGAATAACCCTAAAATATTTTTTGGAGCGTAATCAAAAAAATATTTAAGGCAATTTTTTTCTATGAATGGTGCTGAAAATAGGAAGGAGAGGAGAATAGAAGGAGTACTGTCTGGACATTTGATCAAAATTCAATGTGACAAGCAGTACTTCCAAAGGGAGTTTATTCCACATATGAATTCTTCGGCTAAATAATGAATTTCTCTGTGATGTGAAGTTCGGTTCGCTAGCACATTGAACAATTTTACTGTTCGGACAACTCTCAAGGATGTTCCTCGTAGAATTGGAAAGAGCATTGAAGTCGGCTATATGTGACCGTAATATAAAGCTTTCCTTCCTATTATAAACTTCACGTAGAATCCACTAGAATCTCTTAATTCTAGTTTCTCTTTATTACAAAAATTTAGTTTCGATATACATATTCTTGAATAAATGTAGGGAGAATACTTTGAAAGCAATATTGTTTACAAAAGATTATTTGGAACTATAAGCAATTGAAAGAATTTGCGACCCCAAAATTTTACCTGATTTAATTATTGACAATTCTTTACAATTAATTTGGCGATGTTTTATCAAAATTTTTTACGATTTTGCCCCTAAATTATGTGACAGGTATGCATACAGGCGATTATTCTTAGCGGAACAGCTAAAGCTGGGTGTGATGATCTCCTAAATTTGAATTATCCTTATGAATTCGTCATTAACATATAAGACGCTGTAATTGCTCTAAATATTTGATATTTACAACGACTTTTAATAAGTCTTCTAATAAGCCCCAGCGCCAAACGTTAGAATGAACATAGAAACTCCTTCCTTTTCACAAGTTTAGTGCCTAAAACTTACATGTTGTAATTGCGGAAAACTATAAATTATTAAGCATTATCTGCAGAAATATTTCTCTCTGGACATCGACGACGTCGTGGGTAGATGCTAGTAACAAATAAACAGTGTTGGGCAAAATACATGGCTTGCGGTATTTAAAATACAAAATACAAAATACTTGCTGATCATGTATTTAAAATACAAAATACAAAATACTTGCTGATCATGTATTTAAAATACAAAATACAAAAATACTTAAAAATCTGTATGTATTTAAAATACAAAATACAAAATACTTCCATTTATTGCACGTATTTCAAATACAAAATACAAAATACTTTCACGTCATGTACATGTATGTATTTATGTATTGTTAATGACAGTACCGTATCTTCTATTCAACGTACGAGCCAACCCACTCAATTGTCTACAGTCGCCGAAAGAACACCTGTTAATTTTTTATTAACTACTAATAACCTTATCTAATAGATGTACTAGTCCTGCTCAAACTGGAATCAACTTAGATATCTCAGTGTATAAATTTTCTTACTCTGAACCAAGAATAGTGGCATTATTCCAGATTACTATACCGGATGAGTTGTTTAATATAGTTATTTCTCCAAATTTCTGTCCTAATGGTATTTACGTTCGCGAATTTATATTTAAAACAAGACAAAGGAATTCTGTTCAATTGCCTTCAACGGCAACAAATATTAAAAAAACTAAACAAATATATTCAAAACTTATTCTTATATACCAAAATGTTCGTGGCATTAATAAGAAGTTATCTGCGTTATTTAATCAAAGTTACTCATTTGACTATCATGCTATAGCATTTACTGAAACATGGCTTAATGATAATACATATATTGAACACGGAAATTTTTGCTGCTAAGTATACTATATATAGACGTGATCGTAGCAATAACATAAAGGAAGGTGTCTTGATAGCAGTTTCTAGCCTGCTCACTTCCGAAGCTTTATCGTTTACGTCTTTTCTGGATATTGAATTTATGAATTCAACATAAGAGAATTTTCGTAACGTGTTCGTATATCCCTTCTAATTCACCTGTAATAATTTACCAGAAACACTCAGACGCTATCTCCTCCGTTGTGCGAATGTCTAATCACAATGATACTATCATTGCAGTTGGTGATTTTAATATGCCTATTATTTCCTGGAACCGTTCTACTGATAATGGTTAATTCACGCCCTATAAATCTGGCGCCAATGAGAAATACACTGATTTTATTGATTGCTTACTAGATGTGAATCTTTATCAGATGAATGGCATCTATAACGATAATATTAAATTTTTAGACCTGGTTTTTGTAAATGATTATGTTGACACCTCTGTTCTTCGCACTGATTCATTCACTTTGCGAGAAGACCGCCATCATCCTATAATTTTAGTAAATTCATGGTTTTCATTATATACATCTCATTCTGCGGAAAAATCGATAGTCAATACTTTATGCTTCAAGAAAGGGAATTATAGCAGGATAACTTAGCTACTTTATAATACTGACTGGAGTAGTTTACTGTCAATTTCTAACTTTGAAAACAAAGCTGATGTCATCGATCATATTATTATGAGTTTCTACAAAGGATATATTTGATCTTGAACCAATGTTTTCCAAGAAAAACCTGTTCAGATTCCTTTGGACCGCCATGGAATACTAAAGCTCTTTCTAAAATTAAAAATAGCAAAAATAAATTTTATAAAAAGTATAAAAAATCTGGATCAGCATCAGACTTTGCTAAATACTAGTTGTTCGTGCCGAATATAACAAATAAAATCAGAATTGCTATAACAGCTATATCGTCAAAATTAATTGCTCCAATATTGGAAGTCAGTCTATCTTAATCCCTTTTATAGATGAATTGTCTGTTCTTAACGGTTTAAAGAAATTAAAATTTTCCTACAACAGTGGATCGGATAAAAAACATGGTTTGCAGTATTTAAAATACAAAATACAAAATACTTGCTGATCATGTATTTAAAATACAAAATACTAAATACTTTCAGGATATGTATTTAAAATACAAAATACAAAATACGTAAAAATCTGTATGTATTTAAAATACAAAATACAAAATACGTATTTGTATTTTAAATACGTATTTCAAATACATGTATTTCAAATACTGCCCAGCCCTGCAAATAAATATAAATATAGAGGAACACATACCCTCATCCTTTAGTTTGACGTCAGTTGATATAAATTTTTTGGTGTGTTTTTAATAAACCGGGTAATATCCAACATATCATTAATTTCAATGAAAACAACTTAAACAGGCCAAAATCACGAAAATCGTGAATCGCGAAAATTATTAAAATATAAAAAATATTTTGAAAATTGGAGCGTTAAAAAGTATTGAGTTCAAAAAATCTTAAATACTATAAAATTTGTGATGTATTTTGAATATATTTTTAATATTATCTTTAGATATCTAGATGCAAAGATAAACTTCATTTAATGAGCTTTCTGCAATGTATGTATATATTTTTAGATTGCCAAGGAAGATAATTTGCCTACAGCCATATGTTTGAGATGTACGGCACGACTGAAAGTTGCATATAATTTTATTAAGACGGCACATGAATCCCAAAATAATTTGAAAAATTTTCTACAAAAAATTAGTTCAGAGTTCAAAGAAGTATCACGGGGAAATAGGTCTTGTAAAAAGTTTCTCAATGAATCAGAATACACTGAAGATGATCTTTTATCTCTTATGGATGATGATAACCACGAAAAAGTTGCTCCACGTAGTGACGTTAACAAGGTTTTAAACATTGATATGCGGGATTCGCAAGACGAAGATCTTAATAATTGCAAAAATGAGAGCGGTTTTAATTTTTCCAAGGATATTTTGCTTATAGACGCTTCTAATGAGATTGATACTGAATATGAGAACAATGCACATTTGATGGAAATTTCTTCACAAGTTGAAAGTGAAGAAAAGAAATGTTATAATGAAGAAGTTGATGAAGAAGATGAATCAGAAAATAATCAAACGTATACCAATATAAATATGTTGGAGTCCAATGAAGAATCTGAAATTCGTAGTCAATCCGCAGAATTAACATTAGAGGACTCTGAAGAAAATCATGAATACGATATGATTATTAACAGTCAAGATGATACAGTACAATGCCAAAGTATTTATATCGATGAAAGTTCGGCAGAGGGAACTAACCAAAATGATGACGACTTTAATCCAAATAATTTAAACGAAGAAGAAGTAGAAAATAAATATGAGAATCATGAAGTTGTTGAGCGTAGAGAAATATCAACAAAAGCTTTAAAAAAAGGGAATGTTCACCGTTTTTATTGCAATAAATGCAGTCGTGATTTTAGTACTAAAACAAATTTAAATCGTCACATGCAGTCACATGAAGGCAACAAACCATTTTCATGTACGGAGTGCAAGAAAAGTTTCACCCAAAAATCAACATTGAAACAGCATATGTATATACATACCGGGGAAAGACCTTACGTCTGTGAAGTTTGCAACCGTGGATTTACACAATGTAAAAGTTTAATATTTCACATGCGCCGACATACAGGAGAAAAGCCGTTTCACTGCGAATATTGTTTAATTACTTTCAGGCAGAAGGATGCTTTGAGGGTATAAGCAAAATGAATAAAAAATAAAATTTAGTGAACTAAACCAAATATTTTTATATCATCCTAGATTCATATTTTAAAACACCATGTGGTAATTGAGCGGGAAATGGATGGCACAGAAATATTTTCATGCATTATATGTCAAAAGAAGTTTGAAACAAATATTGAGTTTAAAACGCATATGAAAGTTCATACCGCAAGTGGTGAGGTAGATAATGTGGAATTGTTTCAAGATGAAGAAGAAAAATTAACCACGAAAAAAGCAAAAAATTTAACTGATGCCACGTCCACTGACTCCGAATGGTTCAATGCTGCGTTAGTTAGCGCTTCCGCATCGTCAGCAGCTGAGCCAAGTCGAGCAAAAAAATTTCAGTGCCGAAAATGTTTCAAATGTTTTGCGTTAAAGTAAGTTTTTATTTAATCCTTACTCATAACAAAAAGTTAGCCACATATTATACACCGCGTATTGTGAGCAGTTAACCGTAATGCCAAATTGCCTTAGCATCGCATTGGCATGAAGTTTATTTATAGGGAATTTTAATTTATCTGCTTAGTTTTGAATTTTGAATTTAGCGATGCCATTCCTAAAAGGTTGTTTATAATAATAAAAATTAATAAGTAATTTTTTTTGAAAAAGAAAAGAAATTAAAAAATTATATATAAATTATATATGTATATATATATATATATATATATATATATATATATATATATATATATATATATATATATATATATATACATTCATATACATACAGACTTGAGAAATGTATAACGAACAAAATCTATGATAGGTTTATTCCAACTTTTTGTTATGAATAAGGCTAACTGTATGTAAATACTTATGTATTATATTAAATACATATAATTTACAGAAAAAGCTTAATACGTCATATGCGTATACATTACGTTAAAAACGAGGATTTATTAGAATGCTTTGATTGTGACATGCCATTTTGATCCGTACAAATGTATCAAGAACATATATCCACATGTCATCAATACGCATCTTCGCATGCTCTACTTGCCTCGAACTTCAAAACATTTCAAGGATTGAAGAATCGTATGATTCAACTAACTTAATAAGAATAGTAATAATAATAAATTAAATATAAATGTTTTTGATTATATAATCCTGCAGAGGTGTGTTCATTGATTCTTACAGAAAAAAATTTCATGTACTAGAACGGGAGATTGATTGTAAAACTCAAGGTGGTATAAATTTTACAAGTTGGTGTTCATACGGCTACAACTACAATAGCAAAAACAAAGGGTGTTTGTAGATATGGGAAGTACATAATGGGTTGTCATTTTGCTTATTTTCTTCAATCACTAATGGCTCGATTATGGATGGAAACGTACTCAATTGGTTTGCTATTCGGAAACCATAAATTTTTAGTTGTCATTAGCTGTCCACATTATCATTTTTGTGACATACATAAGTACATCCATATGATATCGTTTATATTACACAGCATATGTACATCATAGAATTTGTTCATAAATACTGTACTGCTTTCAGCGGAAACGCATACTTTCTGCGCTATACCGATATAAATCAAATGCTCTCTTATTATGCGACTATTGTATATGACTCATATTTCACATACTTACTTATTTTTGTACACCATTTGCTTCGCTGTTGCAGTTAAGAACAATTTAATTTACTGTCGCAGCGCTGTCCTGCATATAAAAACATACTCATATTTTAGCAACGTTTGGTCCATAGTCGAGGCAAGATTAACTCTCAAATCGTATTTTAAAAATAAAGGAAAGGGATGTATGTATAAGAGAGAGTTCGCATGTGTGTGTGTCATACTTACATGCAATGGAGCTGCGAAATAATTGATGGTACCATCGACAGTATTGAAAGCTTCATTTTTCAATGGACCATGAGCGAACATATTAGAAATTGTTGTTTTAAAATTTTACTACATAAATAGAATAGAAGATCAATGAAACATATCAATAAAAGTAATAAACAGTTACGCTTTTATCCTAATACATATTTTTTTCAAATTAGAGTCAATTATACTCAAATAATATATTTTTTATCATTAAGTTATATATGTGATATATATATATATATATATATATATATATACATACATATATATACTAGCGGACCAGGCGAACTTCGCCTCGCCCCGTTCTCATTTTATGAATTATTGGATTTTGCCTCGCCCCTCCGCCCACAGACCGAAAATAAAAAATCGGACTTCACAGTGTCACCCACCGAGTATTCTGAAGGTTCCCTGAAAATTTGGTCAAAATAGGCCCAGCCGTTTGGGAGCCATTACGTTACATACATACATACATACACACATCCTATTTTATATATAAGATATATATATATATATATATATATATATATATATATATATGTATATATATATATATATATATATATATATATATGTATATATATATATATACATATATATAGGTATATATATATATATATATATATATATATATATATATATATATATATACATATATATATATATATACATATATATATATATATATATATATATATATATATATACCTATATATATGTATATATATATATATATATATATATATATATATATATATATATATATGTATATATGTATATATATTTATATATACATATATATAAGTATATATAAATATATATATATATATATATATATATATATATATATATATATATATATATATATATATATATATATATATGTATATATATACATATATATATATATATATATATATATATATATATATATATATATATATATATATATATATATATATATACAGTGTTGGGCAAAATACATGGCTTGCGGTATTTAAAATACAAAATACTTGCTGATCATGTATTTAAAATACAAAATACAAAATACTTTGAGGATATGTATTTAAAATACAAAATACAAAATACTTAAAAATCTGTATGTATTTAAAATACAAAATACAAAAATACTTCCATTTATTGCACGTATTTCAAATACAAAATACAAAATACTTTCACGTCATGTACATGTATGTATTTAATGACAGTACCGTGTATTCTATTCAACGTAAGAGCCAACCCACTCAATTGTCTACAGTCGCCGAAAAAACACCTGTTAATACTTTATTAACTACTAATAACCTATATAATAGATGTACTAGTCCAGCTCAAACTGGAATCAACTTAGATATCTCAGTGTATAAATTTTCTTACTCTGAACCAAGAATAGTGGCATTATTCAAGATTACTGTACGGGATGAGTTGTTTAATATAGTTATTTCTCCAAATTTCTGGCCTATTGGTATTTACGTTCGCGAATTTATATTTAAAACAAGACAAAGGAATTCTGTTCAATTGCCTTCAATGGCAACAAATATTGAAAAAAACTAAACAAATATATTGAAAATTTATTCTTATATACCAAAATGTTCGTGGCATTAATAAGAAGTTATCTGCATTATTTAATCAAAGTTACTCATTTGACTATCATGCTATAGCATTTACTGAAACATGGCTTAATGATAATACATATATTGAACACGGAAATTTTTGCTGCTAAGTATACTATATATAGACGTGATCGTAACAATAACATAAAGGAAGGTGGTGTCTTGATAGCAGTTTCTAGCCTGCTCACTTCCAAAGTTTTGTCGTTTACGTCTTTTCTGGATATTGAATTTATGACTGTTTTGACAAAATTTAACATAAGAAAATTTTCGTAGCGTGTTCGTATATCCCTTCTAATTCACCTGAAATAATTTACCAGAAAGACTCAGACGCTATCTCCTCCGTTGTGCGAATGTCTAATCACAATGATACTATCATTGCAGTTGGTGATTTTAATATGCCTATTATTTCCTGGAACCGTTCTACTGATAATGGTTAATTCACGCCCTATAAATCTGGCGCCAATGAGAAATACACTGAGTTTATTGATTGCTTACTAGATGTGAATCTTTATCAGATGAATGGCATCTATAACGATAATATTAAATTTTTAGACCTGGTTTTTGTAAATGATTATGTTGACACCTCTGTTCTTCGCACTGATTCATTCGCTTTGCGAGAAGACCGCTATCATCCTATAATTTTAGTAAATTCATGTTTTTCATTATATACATCTCATTCTGCGGAAAAATCGATAGTCAATAGCTTATGCTTCAAAAAAGGGAATTATAGCAGGGTAACTTAGCTACTTTATACTGACTGGAGTAGTTTACTGTCAATTTCTAACTTTGAAAACAAAGCTGATGTCATCGATCATATTATTATGAGTTTCTACAAGGGATATATTTGATCTTGAACCAATGTTTTCCAAGAAAAACCTGTTCAGATTCCTTTAGACCGCCATGGAATACTAAAGCTCTTTCTAAAATTAAAAATAGCAAAAATAAATATTATAAAAAGTATAAAATCAGCAGCGGACTTTGCTAAATACTCAGTTGCTCGTGCCGAATATAACAAATAAAATCAGAATTGCTATAACAGCTATATCGTCAAAATTAAAAACAACCTTAAGAAGAATCGTTTCACAATTTTGTAAATTTAAAAAGAAAATCTACTTCTTTCCACCTACAATGAAGTTAAATGAAAATGAATCAGATGAGGATGCTGAAATAAGTAACTTGTTTACTTTCTTTTCATCTACTTATGCCAATGATCAAATTAGAGACACTGGTCTACTACCATGCTTAAATTATGGAAGTCAGTCTATCTTAATCCCTTTTATAGATGAATTGTCTGTTCTTAACGGTTTAAAGAAATTGAAATTTTCCTACAACAGTGGATCGGATAAAAAACATGGTTTGCAGTATTTAAAATACAAAATACTAAATACTTGCTGATCATGTATTTAAAATACAAAATACTTTCAGGATATGTATTTAAAATACAAAATACAAAATACTTAAAAATCTGTATGTATTTAAAATACAAAATACAAAATACGTATTTGTATTTTAAATACGTATTTCAAATACATGTATTTTAAATACTGCCCAGCCCTGTATATATATATATATATATATATATATATATATATATATATATATATATATATATATATATATATATATATATGTATATATATATACATATATATATATATATATATATATATATATATATATATATATATATATATATATATATGATATACATATAAACGCGTTAGTGACTATACAAAGCAACTTGCTGATGTTATCTAATTGCTGCCACAGGGGTATCGTCTACATATTTGCTGCTGGGATACTGTTCTTTAAGAGTTGGCAACTAAGTTATTTTGACATTGGGATTCGTCTTGCTGCATGATTAGCAAATTGATTACAACATAGCCAACAATGTAATTGTCAAACTGCTCAAAATTTTGCAATTGTGCATGTTCATGGATTTGACGACGCATATATACACACATGCACACACACATAAATATATATACATATATATATATATATATATATATATATATATATATATATATATATATATATATGATCCATTCTTGGATAAGTATATACATACATACAACATGCATGAATACAGTCATGTTTAGATTAACGTACTGGTATCTCATAGATATAATGATACGGAAAGAAGAAGCAGTTATTGTGCATTAAATTAGTTCATATTGTGAATTAATCTTTTTTTAAACAGTATTGTTTATCTTCATTTATTATTGAAAACAAATTTCAAAATATTAATATGAACTTAGAAGTGTGTAGAATTTGCGCTGGTGCCCAGCAGTTGAAAAATATTTTCGATCAAGACACCGAATTGATTGATAAGTTGCTCATCTGTGCAAACATAAATGTAGGTTGCCATTAATAATTGCTCAAACAATATTGTATTTGTCCTTAAATTTCTAAAAAAAATTAGGTACATCCTGGAGATCCACTTCCTAAACTAATATGTGCACAATGCGATAAAAATTTGGACCTTTGTTATAGCTTAAGGAAACAAAGTGAAGCTACACAGAAACGTTTTATGCTAGAAATGCAGAGGAAACTAACATATCAAGACAGCGGCAATACACAAAGTGCAATTGCGGATACTGTTGGCGAGCATAAGGACTATATCAACGACAGTGCCCGAAAATCAATTGAACAAAATATCGGAGACCACTTAGTGTATGAACAAGTTGATCTCTCCCAACTCTCAGACGATAGCATTGAAAATGAGAATATGGATGCAAATTGTAGTAAAAAAGAATTTTTGGATAATGAGACGTCATGTGGTCGCATTGGCCTTTCAGCTGTTGCGAAACAGGAGGTTTGTGGGAATACTATAAAGGAAGTTGTTGAAACTCCATTGGCTTCGGAACATTGTAGTATTGAGTTATTATCTTCTGAGTCATCAATAAGTGAATGGTGTGAAAACACAGAAAATGGAGGAACCATAAATACATTAACTGATGGAAGTATATTAACTTGTTATACATGCAATGAAGTTTTTACTGAAATCCAGGAATACAGAAATCATATCAAACAACATGGACTAGAACGATATCAATGTATACAGTGTTGCAAATTTTTCCCCTCTCGTTTCCGGTTGAAACGTCATGAGGAAACCCACAAGGAAATAGCTTTTGAACAGTGCCCTTACTGTAATAGAAATTACAGAGCTTTATATAATCTTGAACGTCATATAAAATCAGTACACTTGGGAAAGAAAAGTTGGAAATGTAATTTGTGCGATATTAGTTTCGCACGTCTCGATGTCTTGAAACGTCATATGCAACTACACTCTGACGAAAAAAACTTCAAATGTTCAGTTTGTTCTCAAAGGTATGTATGTATGTTATTCGCAAATTTGTAAACAAATTGTGCCTCTGAAAAAGCTTATATCATCTCGAGTTAATGTACATATTACAATTTTCTTCGATCCTTTTTATTAAATAAAATAAGTATTTATTCTAGCCAAGGTTTCTCAAATTTAAAGAAGTCTTTATTTTAATTTATTATTTTCCCACTACAGTAAAAATTTATACAGTATAACTAACTCGTTTGAATACTCCATGATTAATTGCCTTTCACGCTTATTCGTCTCGTTTTCTAAAACGCCGTTTTTATGTACTCTTTCTAACAAGAGTCCATCCACAGTTAATTGTGTTTCACCTAATTATCAAATTCGAGTAATTAGTGTAACCATTTTATTTTATACGAAAATAACATTTCCCCTAAATTTCTTTTGTTTGATTAACCAATTTACTTATTAATTACAACTATCCAAACATTTTATTGAGTTAATTGTTTAAGTTTAAAACCTACTTTGTTTTTTTGTTTTCATTAAATAATTCTTCGAAGTCATTACGGACATGCATATGTAGTACATTCGCACAGTTGCTACTTTGGAGAAATTTAAGCATATTCACCCAAAAAATGTTGGAAATTCGGACTATGTAATTAATTGTAATTGACATAATTCAAATATTTTTCTCTGATAACGTCACTCGGTATTGTAGCCAAAGATGAAAAGAAAATAAACATAAAATAGTTTGAAAGAAATATATGTACCTAAAATAGTTTTCGAACAAATTTTGAAAGGTACGTTGTAAATTACAAAAATGATATAATGTTGCGGTATATCGTTACAGAAAATGCAAATTGCCCTATCTAACATTTTAAATGTTCAACAGTAGCTTGATTAAATGTAAATTATAATGAAAATGCACAAATGTTGTTTGGAATTTTAGAACCCTCAACAATTTTATTTTCTTTATACAATTTTAATTATATTTAACATTTTGTTGTTATTCTTAAAAAATGGAAGAAAAGAAAACTGCTAATATTTTATAAGATTCCAAATCACTTAATTTTTTATATTTTTTTTCCACTGCTATTTATTTATTGTATCTTCAAATAGAACTAACAATAAGTGTTCAAATCTTAAGTATAAATATAATAATTAGGCCCAACCGGTGTCGGACATAAACTTAGTTATAGTAATTAATAATACAGAAATGTGTTAAGCACAAAAATATTCAAAAATTAAGGCCGTAGCATCCCTCTTTTTTAAGCGGATGTGTCCAGTAAAGTTAAAGATGTTACGAGCAAGGGGATTAGGATGGGACTCGAGTTTTGTTAAATATTTTCCAGCATATTTTGCAATTTCAGCGGTCACAAGTGGCATATTTAAATCACGATGTAAAATTGAATTTTTCATGTACCATGGAGCCGATGTTATTAACCTTAAAATTTTGTTTTGCATTCGTTGGATTCTCTCTACTGCTCTATGGAGCAGTGCCCCATAGCTGAATTCCGTAACACCACATGGGTTTCAAAAGCGACTTGTATATTAAAAGTTTACAATCTAGACTGAGGGTAGAATTTCTACCAATCAGCCAATGTATCTGAGTCAATTTAAGTTTTATTTGTGTCAGCTTAGAGTCAATGTGGTTTTTCCATGTGAGGCGTCGGTCGAGTTGTATACCAAGATATTTCACATGTGAATGTTGAGGAACAACTTGATTGTTGATTTGAATGGGGGAACAAGTGTCTCTTCGTAGGGTAAATGTGACATGAACACACTTTTGTTCCTTTACTTTTATTCTAAATAAGTTCAACCACAATTCCAACAGGTTAATATGTTTCTGAAGATAACGGGATGCCTCGTGAGGGTTTTCATGCATACTAAGGCAGGCTGTATCATCGGCAAATGTAGAGGTGAGGATATTACTGCTTAAAGGCATATCACAGGTATAGATCAAATACAAAACTGGACCCAGTATACTCTCCTGTGGCACACCGGATGAGATAGTTTCGGGCACACTCATGAAGTCTCCTTCCACAACAGTGAATTTCCGGGCAAGAATATAACTTTCCAATAGATTTACAATGTTTATTGGCAGATATGTCTTCAATTTTACAATTAGGCCTTCATGCCACACTTTATCAAATGCCTGAGAGACATCAATAAAGAGGGAAGAACAATACTTTTTTTTTCAAATGCTCTTCTTATGAAATGGACCAATCTATGAGTTTGTTCAATGGTGCTATGCTGACTTCTAAAACCAAATTGATGGTCCGGTATGCACCCATTATCAGTTAGAATTGGGGACAATTTTGTCATGAGCAGCTTTTCGAAGAGCTTTGAAATTGTTGACAGTAAACTTATTGGCCTATAAGACTCACCCTTGGTAAGATCTTTGCCCGCCTTTGGAATCATTTTGACCAATGCAAGTTTCCAGCTGTGTGGATAATACTCCAGTCGTAAAATGCCATTAAAAATATATAACAGGATTCTAATAGCAATACGAGGCAACTTCATCAGCATCTTGTTACTAATTCCATCAATACCCGGGGCCTTTTTTGGGTTGGTTTCAGCAATTAGTTTTTGTACATCACGCATCTTAAATTTCATGGGTCGAGGGGGTAGAGCAACTACACTCGGTAAATCAACAGCACCAGTACATGTGTTTGGGGTAAATACGTACTTTAAATGCCCAGCAAATATGTTACCTTTTTCAGTATTACTTCTTGCCCAACCTCCGGTAGAAGTGCGCAGGGGTGGTTTAGACTCAACGGGTGTTTTAAGTTTTTTAGCAGCGCGCCACAAGGAGTAATTAGATGCTGCTGTGACATCGAGACCTTCCAGGTAGTTCTTAAGAGAAGCAGATTTTTCAGCTGAAAGCAACTCTTGGAGTCGTTTAGTGCATTCTCTAAGTCTGATTTTATGTTGGGGCGATCTGTGCTGTTGCCATTCCCTTCTAGCTTTTCTTTTTTTACATACGAGACGTTCAATATCCGCAGAATAAATTCTATTAAAACCAGTCTGCGGATCGGAGGTAGTGGCATGTTTAGCAGCCTGTTTAATATTTTCAGAAAGATTGGCAATGTTAAATTCAATATCATCGGGAGTTCTTAGCTTGATGTTCTCATTTTTTATATGAATTTAAAAAACTACACACTTATAAATAGGCAACCGAAAAATAGTCCAGAATCATTTTCTCTTCGTCAGACGATTTTCAATTTTCTTTTTGTGTTAGTGGATTGAACGAGCTTTAATGCAGAATGTATGTTTTAATGAAATCGGATTTCTGAGCGTGGCAAGCAAACATACATGATGCACTAAGCAATCCATTCGTGATTAGTTTTCAAAGTAGCGATTGTTAAGCTTAACTGTGAATAATGAGCTAAACTGTAAATAAAACAATTTGAGAAACAATTTTTTTGTGTAAGTACGATCGCATTTCGGCCTCTGGGCTACCGCTAGTTAATAAAATCCAATAAAGATAAAGAAAATAATATAGAAGAAATTAATCATTTAATTTTATTATTAAACAAACACAATTTTTCTCAATATAATACTTAATGAGTATCTAAATATCGATATTTACAAATAAAATTGTTCTTCAATAATATTTTAATTGAAATTGTTATAAAGAGGTAAAAAATATAGATATTAATACCAGAAATAAATGTTATCATAAAAGTAATGAAAGTTTTGTTCAGATTATGAATGCTAATATTTTAAACGATTTTCTAAATACAAATTTTCAAACATAAATTTGTTAAATTGTTGTATGAAACAGACAATAAATTTGCTCTCAAAATTATATTATTGGAACATTTTGTTAACTTATTTTTTCTATAAAACTTTGAGATTCGGCTAAAGTGTACTGATGATTTGCTCACCGCCAAAGAAATGCAGGCTTATCACAGTTAAGCCTACAACAAACAATATTTTTTTTAACAAACTAATTGGCCAATGTACTGAAAATTTTTTAATAAATACTCTGAGAACATTTAGTTTTTCGTTTTGACATATAAATGCGTTCATTATCACTCGAAATTGTTTGATGTGTGAATAGTTTTCTAAAACTACATGTTTATATGTTTTGTAATTCACATGATTCGGCTAAAGCGCAAATGAAAAGCAAACATATACGCAGTTTTTCCTACGACAAACGATTAGAAATCGGATATATATTTGCCAGTAAAAGTACTATATATCTTTAAGTAAATCTGTACAGGTAAATGTTCTAATGTTAAAGCTGAAGCCTTATCCACATAAATGTTATAGAAAATTTTCTTCCAATGAAAAACAAATTAAATTTTGAAATATCATAAGTGCGCACGAATAACGATGAATAAATATTTAAATATTAGTTGATACTTAAATATAAAATTACAGCTACAAAATACAAATAAATATGTAGATATAAATTTTTTGTTTTATTTATTATGGGCACAATTCAATACAATTCAGCCGTCATGTTTGAAAAGTATTCGAAACTTCCGAATAATTGCTTATGAAGTTTTTTAATAAATTAGTGAATTAGAAAATTTTTTAACATAATTAAAAAAATTGTGCACATTGTTTTGAAAAACCCAGTTCCAACATCTTTAACTCTCATAATTGTTTAGGAAATTGATAATCGGCAATTTTCTGCTATTGAAAAATAAATGAAAGAATTTGGAAAACATTTGTGTAAAAAATGGAATCAAGTGCTCCGCTCCAAAATTTATCATCGAGTATACTATCGTGAGTATAGTATAAAGTAAATGTATATAATTGGACAAGGAACCACCACCAAAACACTAATGACAAAATTGGCTCTAGCCACAGCAGCACGTAAACAAACGTTGAAGAGCTGAAGAAAATACTATTGGATAAGTTACTGATGATACTGGAATTTTTGTTGGCTTATGCTGTGCACTTGTTCGAGTGTTTAGGGCAGGAGAATTGCGTCAACGAAGTTTGTTCTGACACTACTTAAGTTTTACCAGAAGAACTGTTGATTTTTTTAAAGTTGAAAACACCGTCAAAATCCTACTTCAGTCTCTATATTTACCGGATTTGGTCTCCGGTGAATTTTCTTTGTTGTCACAATTAAAGATACCAATGAAAGAAGGATGACTTGCATCCTTATTCATGGATAAATACGTACTAAAAAGTGTTAATAACAAGTCTTTCGAGGATGGGAAAAAGCGTGGGCAATATCTAGTTTGTATACTTTATTACATTAATATTTTTATTAATTTGGGAATTTTAAAATAATATCGAATAAAATGTACAAATTTCATTGACTACGTATTTAAATCTTTTATCTTTAAATTTATGGACCAAATAAATAAATTTTTTTCTTGTATGCACACTAACACTTGTTTAGTAAAGTTATTTATTTCCTTTTTTCAGCTTTAAAACAAGAGACTATTTATATGCTCATCATAGGGCACATCATACCTCGAATTCTAATATCTCAAAGACTAAAAAACGACCAAAAAAGGAAAATACAAGTAAAAATCAATGCGGATATTGTGGTAAAATATTTAAGTCGGCGTTTACTTATAAAAATCATTTACTCATTCACACAAATGAAAAACCTCACAAATGTGACTCTTGCCACAAACATTTTCGAACGATTGCGGCCCTGACTACTCACCAGCGAATTCATGAGGATTATCGGCCCTATCAGTGCGATTTGTGTTTAAAAAGCTTTAGGCAGACTTCACATTTAAAAGAACATAAGATGTTACACTCAGATAATGCCGCAAAACATGTCTGTCCTATTTGTCAAGCGTCATTTGCCAAGAAGAGCAACTTAAAGGCACATATGGGTGTACATGCTAATGAAAAGCCTTTTAAATGTGCAGATTGTTCTGCAGAGTTCAGCTTCATGCATTTGCTTCAGCGTCATGCAAGCAAAGTTCATTGCAGAAGCGTGCACAAAGTGTATACTTTAAATGACATTGATGATAGACTTGAATCAGATGTTGAAGTGGATAACAATGCTGAAATGAGCACTGAAGCATATCACTTTATTAACACCGTAACTGATGATAATGATGAAATTGATAAAATTGCCGAAAATACCATGGACTCGACATCAGATGCAGCCGGTATTTTTGAAGCCCCTTCTCCCGATGTAGAAGTGATTACTGAATCCCAAATGGGGCAGAATAATATTTATGATAACAATTACTATGCTCGTGACAGCGAACCAGTTGTGGATTATGGTGAAATGCATTCATTGAACTTTACTCATTCGCAATTATCTGATGAAGATTTTGTTGAACAAATCGAAGACTGCGAAAATCTCATAAAAGAAGAAAAAGTGGATATTTTAGTGACTGAAGAAACTAAGTTAAGTATTTCAGTATATAATACTTACGAAATGGAACAATGTAAATAGATTTATATACCTATTCACGTTTTGCTCTATTTTCTGTATGTATAATCGAACCCAATATACTTACATATACATAATTATGTATACATAGTTTTGTTGTCAAATATAATAAGGACTAAGATGTTTCACACAAACAATTAAAATATTTTCTCTTAAAGCTTTATTAAAATAATTATTCAGTTCTATGAAATCATACGTCAAATGAGACATCATATTTTCAAATAAACATACACAAGCTCATAATTTTATATTAAAATCAGTTATGCCTGTAAATAATAAAATAAATGGACTAATAGTCCATAGCCTGTATAAAAAAAGTAATAAATTTCTCTAGGAGTATTTTTTTCTGATTGTGAATTTTAAAATAAATACTTAAAACTTAATATTGAAATTCATTATTTGGGATATTCTTCCCAACTAATCGTTAGAAACAATTAGAGCTTTTGCAAAATGCATAGAAAAAATCAAAAGTTTGTGGTGGCTTTAGCTCTTCATATGCCGACATTTCATTGGTTGCTAAAAACCAAATCGTCAGTGAAGTTTAAGCAGTTTGAAAACATTCATCCTCGGATGTTTATGCCACATAAGTCAAATACAATATGATTATGTATTTGTTATAATTCATGTGCAATATTGGATAAATTGGGATAAATTGGCTTAATACCAACTACTATTCACCCTCAGGTTATGTGAAACATGAAGTTGCACGTACAAATAATTCATTGCACAAATTTTATATTTCTAAAATTTAAGGCACCCGAAGAGGATCATTTTTTTGCTCCTTTTTTTATTATTGTTTTAGCTTTAAGTTTAGTTTTAAGTACATAAGTATCTATCTTTTTTACTATTTCAAATTGTTGTGCCGGGAGCAAGACTTTAATCTTTTACTTTTGTATTCTTACATAAAATATGATAAGTTTGTTACTGTCAACCATTAATTTTCATTAATACAAACAAAACATTATAGTTTTAAGTTTTCTTAGTAATTTGTCTTTTACTTCTTTCTTTGTATGCATGTTTTTAAAGTCTCAAATAAACTTAACTTATATATATATATATATATATATATATATATATATATATATATATATATATATATATATATATATATATATATATATATATATACATATATATATGTATATATATATATATATATATATATATATATATATATATATATATATATATATATATATATGTATATATAAGTATATAAAACATTTACGTGATAATGTAAAGAGGCCTTTTAGTGCCATGGCTAATATGGTATTTTAGCGCTTGCGCTCTAAAATAAAAATATGCCGCTATAACAGCTGCTGTATAAAGGGATGAACATTTGTTTTGGGTTCAAATTTGCATTATTTTGGGATATTTTTGTAGCCAAAACCCTTGATAAATGAGTTATTTCAAATTATTCCGTTTTTTTCTTTTCAAACAAAAGTTCGTGCACATTGCATTTGGCGCTTAGTTAGATGCGAGAGTTCCGACGCAGTGGACATACTCTTTGTAGAACGCGGAAGAAAGTTTTTACGTTATTAGATATTGTGTCTATTTGGAAACAGTTTGATTAATATATTTATTTTTAGAAATTTCCAACTCTTAACAAAGAGTTGGTGCGTTTGAAAATCGGTGATTTGTTAATAATTAAATGACATATTATTTACTATATATTTCGACTAATAAATTAAACGTAAGAAATATCTCATTTCCATTATATATATATATATATATATATATATATATATATATATATATATATATATATATATATATGTGTGTGTGTGTGTGTGTGAGTGTGTATGTGTGTGTGTGCATATGTGGTCCAGTTTGGAGTTCAACAAATACATGTATGTGCATACATAAATATGTACGTATGTACATGCATAGATGCACACATATTCATGTGGGAATGTTTATATGTTGTATGTTAAGAAATATGAAAAAATTGTTTCATTATTAGAAACACACGATTGCATCTTTCACCAATAGTTATTATTGAATCAATTCAATACATCGATTTAAATGTGTTTGTGTGTGTGAAAAAGGATACAATTGTTTATTGTTTATCGTTTATCCGTTCTAATCAGCACAGGTATAGAGCCATACCCAACTTTAGCCGGTACATATACCACAGATTATTCTCAAGTCCTTACTTACATCGTATGGATTTCTTCATTTATGATCTTGACTTGAATAACATACACATATACATATATTTAAAGGTAAGATTTTTATATATTCGTACACATGTACATCCATAAGAGCATGTATTGTGTATATTCTTATAAGAAGCTCAAAGTTGATTAAAGCATAATAATCGTAATAAAGATATTGAGCTACACGTATTTTTCTTTAGCATATACACGTATATTTTGTTTATTTGTAATGTACATACATAATTTACATGCGTATATTATATATAAGTACATATGTACATGTACATGCATACATACATACATTCTTATGTAGGTGATCAATTTGTATTTCAACACAAAATTAAGTCCATAACTTATTAATTGTTAAAGTTTGATTTTTGCAGATTGGAGGAGTCTGCAGATCATGTGTATTATTTAAGATATTCTTCCATTTAATACGTTTATCTCCTCGTTTATCGCCTCGAAAATAAAAATTGGTTACTTTTTCTTCTTCGACCATTTGAAATAATTATTTCAATAATTCAACGAAACGTAAATAAATTCAATTATGTACATACATACGTGGTTTAGAATTTCTACCCAAAAGGAGATAGATGACAAAAACAGTCCAGCTTATTAGAGGTGCCACTAAAAAATTCTGAGTGCCAGAGGTAAAAATTTTTGTAACGGAACGTTTGTAGCGGAATATTACAGTAATAGACTGTGGGTCAACCATCATAATGTATGCGCGTACATTATTTCATTTTATTTTTCTTGAAAACTTGCATTTTCGAATGTATATTTTTTGGACAATGTTTCGTTTTGAAAAATCCTTTTTGTTGTTGTTGTAATACATAACAGTTATTGCGATTGTGAAAATCAGGAGTTCGTACATATTTTTTATGGTAGTTTTTGCCTTATTTGAGACGTATTTGTGTTTTTAGATTTTAATCAAACAACCCGTTTATTCATGAGAAACGTACCGGAAGCATTAAATTAAGCTTAATTCCTTTTTTTCTTCGAATCCTTTTTTTTTTTTTTTGATTACAAAGAACCACGTGCATAAATGTCTGCTCCTGAATGGCTTAACAATTGGGATGGAAGAGCTTTTATAAAAGAGCAACGTAAAATAAAATGGTATTAGGTGAGTGAAAAGTCATATCGTTTTTCTTCTTACACTTAGCACTTTATGTTGAACGCAAAGTGGGAGTTTGCCCTCTTTTATATATACATATGTATGTACATATTTATATACCAGTACATTGTTAAACGTGACAAAGGAAAAGTGATCTAATTCATTCTTGAGAGGGATAAGACAGATAAAGATTGTTTTCTTCTCTTAGAGAACTGTTTAAGATGTTTTAAATAAATAATTGACTTGAGTAAAGGTGTGTATTTTTGCCGCAAAATTAGTACAAAAGGACTTAAAGGGTATACATATAGTTTTTTATTATTTATTTTTTTGTTGCAAATTGTAAACGTGTAAACAAAACATTGTCACAACATAGAAGAGTTTAGTACATATACTTATGTATTTTACTTCAAAACGCATTTTTTGGTAATAAAAGGACTTTGTTTAATTGTGCAGGACGTCTTTATGCTTAGGATATAATAATTAACTGAATGTAGTGGTTCAGATTTCAGTCAACAACTCCACTGGGCGAAGGACTTTGCGACTATGCCCGGTAAATAAAGTAACATTTAATAAATGTATTTAAAACATTATTTAAATAATTAATTAATTAAAGTTTAAAATTAGTTTGTTCTGGCCAACATTCCATTGGCAGCTAGACCAAATCAGCTGTGAACTTTAAGCATTAGTGAACATAATCATATGATTATGTATTTTGAAATATCCATTACACATATTCATCACAGAGTACTCAACCAGAGTACTCAACTTTGACGTATAAAAAGGGTCCGAATCATATTTTGCATATTTTGTATAACGTGCATAAAGTTTGTGTGAAGAGATATCTATATAAAAACAACTAGATTAGCTCTCCCTTTCACACAAACTTTATGCATGTTTACAAAGTTGTCGAGTCTAGTTCTAGTTTATGATATTCATACGATAGCGAATTTGCATATTGTTCTTAAATGATTTGGCATAAACATATGAAATTGAATGTTTTCAAACTACTAAAAGTTCACTGAAGCCACAACAAAAAAATTTGAAAAGTTAAAATGTTTTTCAGTACAATCATAATAAATTTCAATAACAGGCATTAATAAAAAAGGCACAGACGCTGTATTTATGCATAAGTTAACAATCTGCTTGCGTATAGTCGTACATAATAAACTGAGAATCACAGAGTACTCAACCAGAGTACTCAACTTTGACGTATAAAATGGGTCCGAATCATATTTTGCATAAACTGTATAACGTGCATAAAGTTTGTGTGAAGAGATATCTATATAAAAACAAATAGATTAGCTCTCCCTTTCACACAAACTTTATGCATGTTTACAAAGTTGTCGAGTCTAGTTCTAGTTTATGCTGAGAATTAATAAAGACACAGCCAGACACTGTCAGACAAGAAGTTGTCGCCAGTGTTGCATCAATATGAATAACCGATAGGAATTTCTCAAATGAGATTTTGAATATTTTTTTGCATGACAAATGCCATGACAGACAGGTACATTTCATAATCAACAACAGGTATTGTGCTACCTCTTTGTTTTAGCAACTACTTATTTTGTAACAACAGCAACAAAAAAACACAGTTTCATCTTCATTTTAAGTAGCCAAGTTTGTTTATCTACAGGGTATTGTTCAAAATCATTTATACAAGTATTTATGTAGTGGATTTTAGATTTGACTTTCAGATAGTGAAAGGCACTAACTGCGGCATAAAATGGATTCACATCGCAATGCGTCATTCTGTGGTAAATTTAACAAAGATGCATTCTTTTTTTAAATTAAAGTTTGTATATTGTGTTATTAAGTTTAGCTTCTTAGCTATAACTTTAATAAGCGGGATTTTCGAATACCATGTTATTAATTTCGTATCACGTGAGGAACTAGATGAAGTAGGTAATGGTTAAAAAGGTGAAATTGTCGTATATGAATGTTAGAGATGCGAAAAATTAAATATAGGGTCAATTGACATTACTTACATACTCTATGGGAAAGGGTCGGGGGTCTGGTTTCAATGCTCTTACGTTGCCATAAATCTAGAATTAGTTAAATTTTTAAATTCTTTGAACCATCTGCACCACATGCAATTGCAAACTTATTTTCATAATAAAATTAATGATTTTTTTGATTGAATAGATTCTACAATATGACAAGAACATAATGAAAACTTCGAATTTTCTACTCGGTGCCCTCTTAGACCTAGACTAGGAGGTAGTGTAGTACACAAACGATCTGATTGTCGATTTTTGTGTTTTTCTGTTTCGATTCCTGCCATACACTGTATATTTTTGCAGATAAGACTAAATGTTTATGAAAACAAATTACGAAAAGATTTTGCTCATGTCGATTAAAACATCGCGTGGATCCATTTATCAAAATGAGGTTCTTTCTTTATTTTATTCTTTTCTTAATTTTATTACTTAACTTTCTAATAAAATTCCCGAAAGAAATCGATAATATAGAAATGGGAAAAAGCAAAGAATCGGTTTGGGACAAAACAATGTTTACTGGCATGACCTATTTTCGTCTCAAATGACAAAAGCTTTGGGATGCTTGGACAGTAAGAGATTCTCTTACTCATATCTTCTTCTTCTCCTTTGTGCCCAAATTGCAAAAAAGGTTCTTTAGAGAGCAGTATTAATGGCAAAGGACGTTCATACATTAAAGAAAACATAAAAATGTAAGACGAAATAAAGGAAATTCAAAGAGGCGTAAAGAAATTCTAATGGCCGCTTTTTGTTGTTTGATAAAGGTTTAATAGGTCTGTGGTTATTTTACGCATGTTATCATAATATTTTCTTCCTTTCCATCTTTAGGCGGAAAATAGCTTCATGCTTTTATCAGAATAACGCTCAACAAAGTGTTTTTATTGCTTGAATATAAAAGCAATATTTGCTGTAAACACCATCATTGTTCTCGCTTTTTATTGTGACTATTAGTTTTTATATCAAGAAAGTAGTTGGTGGCGAAGCAATAATTGTATCTCATTTAGTTGCGATTCCTATTAGAATTTATGTTTGGAATATTTGTACGCATTTACAAACACAAGTGATAATAAATGTATGTATGTGTGTATATATTGTGCTTAAAGTTTACATATGCTGTTGTTTTTTAATTTTAGTTTTGGGAAGCTGTCAATTGATCTCAAATCAATTTTGATGATATTTCAAATTGATTATTAGTTAAAGTCTTTTGTGGTTGTGTTTTATTTTATCTCTAATACACAGAACTAAAATATAGTTTGTTTAAAAATGTATTTTTTTCTTAATATTTATATTCTATATTTCCTACTCATAACTGATTCAAAGAACCATGTAATCTATTTAATCTTTCACTACCATAAGGCAAATAAGATTATATATGTACATACTTATTAATATCTAAAGTGTTCTTTACTTGATTTTGTAGATAAAATTAACTAAAATTACAACAATTTAATAAACACGTTATCAGATTTTGTAGAATTCTTGGGCAAATATTTTTCTCAATGGACAAGTAAGTAAAACAAAAAATCATACAAAAAGTTTCCACTTGTCGAATTATTAAGAATTTTAAAAAATTTAGTTTTTATATAATGAACGCAGTATAAAACTAAACCTGGCAAAACAATTCTTCTTGCTGGTAAAGCAGAGATTGACATTGATTGTAGCACAAATGTTATTTATGCATTCTATTCTCTATTCCTTTTTTTTTTTTAACAATTAACACACATCCTTATTCTATTGGCATTTTGCATGTGAAATGCATGCTGTAAAATTATTTATTAGATTTCGTTCTACAAATCGCCGTGTTTGTAAAAATGATATTATTTAACAAACATACATACACAATATTTTATTTTTGCTTTGCCATCAACTTTCACGCTAGTTCATTAGGTCCATAAATACTCGAATATTGTAGCTTTTGACCCCTTCAGCACAAACAGCGTATATCTCTGGAGGTGATCCCGACAGCCGCGGCTTTACATATCCATTATTACCTCATAGTGGCCATATACATATAATATACATATGTATATATATATATATATATATATATATATATATATATATATATATATATATATATATATATATATAAGTATATATATATATATATATATATATATATATATATATATATGTATATATATATGTATATATATATATATATATATATATATATATATATAAGTATATATATATATATATATATATATATATATATATATATATATATATATATATATATATATGTATATATATATATATATATATATATATATATATATATATATATATATATATATATACTTTTACATACTTTTTTCACATATCTATGTACATACTTATATACATATTCGTAATTTACACTAAATATTTAATTCCATAAACGGAGCAAATGTCTAATCGTTGTCCGTATATTGAATATAATCCTTAAGTGGTTAATAGCAATTTGATGTAATTGAATGGTTTGTATAATACACATTCATACTATCCACGCGAAATATTTTCAATTACATGGCAAAAATTTAAGGTGAAACGCTTGAAAAAGAAAAAACATTTTAAGCATGTTTTACTTCTTATTCACATTATATACATACTCACACATAACTACATAAGAAGCAGTGCATTTAAAATTTGGACGCACTGTACTCGTAGTAAACAAATCAAATGTATCATTATTTTGCAAAAGTTTTAATTGATTTGATTTTACTTTAATGTTAATGCACACGATCCCATTCCAAATATGAAATATTTATTTCCTCATGTAACTAGTACATAAAATATTAAAATAGATACAAATCACGTCATTTAACTTGATTTGAGTTGAAGTTCAAAAACCAGTATCAAACATGCTGAACTAAAAGTAAAAATTAGTATCGAGAATATTGCTAAATATCGATGAAATCCAAAGACTTTATTAATATGTTTGATTGATGTTAAATTTGAGAAAAACTCTTACAGCGGACAAATTATTGTTAACAAAAATCCATAACGTGAATAATGTTGATGTGTCCGATCCAGGTGCAAAATAATTTTGACTGCCTTTGACTACTTTGATTATTTTTAAAAAATTTTAACTTTAAAAGAAAATTAAATATATGTTTGTATTTATGTTGGAAAATGCAATGTAATGTACTTGTATGAAAATATTGTAATGGATAAAATTTATTTTCTAATTTTTCAATATATCACAAAATTAATTTATTTTATATCACTTTGTATAATACTGTAAATAGTTTTTTTTTAACCGACTAGAAAATTAGTGAACTTTTGAAATAGTTGGTTATAAGAAAAAATTTTGTATGTTCGTTATAATCATAACAATTTGTATGAAATATATGTACAAAATTGTTGGAACCAGCTACATTGTTCGCTATGAATAGTATTTGTTTTAGCCGCACTCCACCGTATTGTAATTTTGTGCTTACTCTTCTTCCACACATACATAGAAAATCTTACTGAATCAATTATTTACATGAAAATATTTGTCTCCACGAAGGTTTGATAATCGTCCATCAGAGTGATTCGAGAAATTTTCAGCCTGCCGCAGGACTTTTACGAAAATTCTCAATATTCAGTTCGCGTTGGGTTGTTTTCGTAAATTTCACATCCATCCACTTTAAAAATTGTTTAACAAAATCATGGATCAAATATTTAGTTGCTGTTCTAAACACAACAGCCAATTGATCCCCATTCAATGAAACCTTTTTGGTTATTAGAGTTTAATAATTTTTATAGTTTATTGTGGCTTTAGCTGTTCATATGCTGATATTTCATTGGTCGCTAAACCAAATCGTCAGTGACTCAAGTCTAATTTACCATTTCTTTAGAGAAGGGACCGAGGGAAACATTTCTTTTATTCTATAATTCCCTTTACAATACTGATCGACGCTTTTAAAAACGAAATCTCCAATGGAAACATTCCCCGAATTCGTTCAAAATGAAAAAATAAATTTTATCTTAAATATTCTTGTATTTAATTTTTATAATAAAATGTTTTTAATTTGATTAAAATATTATTCAAACTTGAGATCTTATTTAGTGGTTAAACAATTTTATTTGAAATTATCGATATTTCGATACTCACTGAGTATAATCTTCAGGAAAATATCGATAATTTTAAATAAAATTGTTTAACTACTAAATAAGACCTCAAGTTTCAATAATATTTTAATTAAAGTGTTATAAAAAGGTAAAAAAAAAATATTGAAATATGCATCCAAATTTCCAATGAACTGCTCCATACTTGCATAAATGGTTTTTTTATGAGAATAATTGCCAGAGTAAATAAATTTCCTTATATTTATTTTTTGTGACAGGAGTGTAAGAAAATCAATTACTTAAATTACGGAAAATTTCTAAAGAGCATGAATTTCTGAGGAAAATATTATTGTTGGCTTATTTTATAAACATTTAGCAAATGCAGGTGCTATCACTGACAATATTATAAATACTTTGGAAAACGTGATGAATTAAATAAACAGTTTATTTTTACTTTTGATTTTGATTTTTAATATAGACAAACTATTTTCACAATAAACTTTTTTAAATAGAGAAGTGTTGAAGAATATAATAATTTGGCCACGAAACTGTTAAGATATTTTGGGATTAAATCCATACATACGAGTACACACTATAAATAAATAACAAGCAAACAAATATACATAATTAAAACTGATAAATGTATTTAAATAAATTTTCATTTACTTGCTAATTCTAAGATATAGCATTTTAATGGAAATACGAAAAAAAGTGAATGACAGATATTATAATACAACAAACAATTTCAATGAAGAAATCTGTACGTATTGTTTGTTTGAATGAAATTTTCTTTCATTGCCTCCCCATAATGTGTATTAAAATTAGACACGACTTCGCGTTGTACTCGTATAATTTCCATTTACATAATCAAAATATAAAAAAAGCAATATCTTTGCCATTAAATGATTCGAATTAACAGAAGAGACATTAATCTTGACAAACAGAATATAAAGAAAAATCTCTCCTTGAGGAGAAAACGGCCACAAGCTGATGCTTATGGTTATTATGTAGATTCCAACACATCTCAAACGACTCTAATCACTGAGAAAGAAATAAATGACAAAATATTAGTAGTAAAAGAAAATGATGCAAAAGCTTTTGGGAGGGGGAGGGTAATTCAAATAATTAAATCTTGAAGACATTTTAATCCGAAGGCATTTGAAGAAAATCTATTAAAAATTGAAACCTTAAGAAAAAAAAAAATAGCAGCTCACTGGCACTTCTTTCTGTGCACACTTTTTGAAGTGATTTTAATGAAAAAAGCCAGTATTGTAATTGAGTACGTATTTTATATACGCATTGTATTATATTGGCGAACGTAGAAACTTATACAAAACTAAAGACGTTAGTACGTAGTATATAAAATCAATTCGAGGCGGTGCCAAGAGAAGGGTGAGAAGGGATTTTCCTAAACCACGTATGAATACGATTAAATCTTTCCAATCTGGCTAGGTTCTTATTCAAAATATTTAATGGAATGGACACGAACAGAATTAAATAAAAGCACGTTCTTATTTTTTGGCTTAATTGGGTGGGTTTTTAAGAAAATAATGTTTAAACGCTTGCGGTTCTGAACTATTTTCTTTAAATTCCAGGTTTTAACCCGATATATCGATTTTGTTCTCTTGCCACGACATCATCTCAGAATTGTAAATAGCTTGAACTCCAACCGAAATCAACTAGTTGCTAATATTGCGGACTTTGTCCTTAATGTGGCTTGTACGGACACTTAATTTTAGTCGTGCGCCGAATAGATTATAAATATCAATAAATTATTAAATTTTTTTATTTTTGCAGATGATGTGCTGCATAATGTAAAAAAAATATTTGGAAGCATATTAATTTCTTCAGATTTTTTAAGAACATCATAAAATATTTAGCCGTGCTTTAAACAACCGCCTAAAATAATTTTTTCTTTGATAATTCCTCTAATTAAAGATTTCATAAATTTTTTACATCTTTTTCATTCTCACAAATAGCACCAAAAAATTCTTTCCATTTTTCTAATAAATAAGCAAAAAATCTGTCTGCCTATGAAAATGAAAAAAACTGTTTTTTTTAAAGATACACATGCGAAAGTTAGACATACAAAAATTTTTTATGCATATATGAGAATATATGAAAGGCTTGATCTAATTAATGCCTATTGTTTTATGGTATTTTTGCGCTGTGTCGTTAATTAAATTTTTCCAATTTTTGCCGTTATCTGTGCTTTAATACCCACCCTGATACCCCTGATACAAATCGCTTGGTACCCCAGTTGTGCGGTGATTTCTTGCTTTACGATGCTTAAAATACAACAATATTATGTGCTTCAGACTGTATACAGACCGTTTATGATTCCTTGTAAATACGCCGGATAGGAGAACGTCAGCGTATACATTCCAATTAATTTACTATAAAGACTGCATGTGTAAAAGCGAGATTATTTTTGTTTTTAAAACAACTAGTGGAGAAAATTTGCAAAAGCCTGTAGCTTGTAGAAATGCATAAAATGTACATTTTGTTACAAGAAGTTTAAATTTAAACTTTATTCTATGAACTTTTCACTTATGATGAATGAGTAAAATCATTAATTCTCATATATGAGCAGTCGAGTGAAAAACGTATTTGTTTTCTTACTTGTGTAAAGCAAGAGATAAACTAAATTTTTCCTATATTAACGAACAAAAACAGCATGTTTCTTAAGGTGGTGTTAGTACAAACGTATCGCGTTCGCGATACAACAAACAATGGTTTCTGGTATTTTCTGAAAACGTATTGTTGCTTTTGCCGGTACTAAAAGTTATAAAGTTAAACGATACGTTTTTACTAACTCTACATTTAGTGTCTCAGACATGAGTAAGAAGAATCAGACAAAACTAAAGCATTTATACTCATACTCATGATTGAGAAGTGAGTGGACATTTCGGGAGCAGCTGGCATATTTAGTTCACAAAAACAAAAAGTTGTTTTATTTGAATTTTACACTAGTAAATTTCACTGAAAAAATTCGGAATATTATTTTAAAATAAATACAAGGCATAGATGGGAATTGAAAATGTTAAAACATTATTCGTAGTTTTCAATTGTTCTTACGAGTACCAATATAAATATGCTTACAAATTTGATTTTATTTCACGTGCTGCGTGATCAGTATTTTCTTTTGAAATTAAAAAATATACCTATAAGTATGTATAGATCATTAGAAGTGTTTTTGTATATTCTAGAATACTTCAAAGTTATGATGTTGAATTTAAATTACACACATATATATGTGCATAAACATACTTTAATACAATTTTTTAAATTGTAATTAATAAATATTTATTGTTAAGCTCAAGGTTTTAATTTTTTTGTTGCAAAATTTGTTATAAAAATACTTCAATATTTCGATTCTTTGGGCGTCTTATTCAGGCAATTGTTTATATGTATAACAATAACAAATTTAAATTTGTTTTTACATTAAATAAAAAAAATCAAACAAATCAAATGAAAAAAAAAATTGTATTCTAATGAAATTAAAAATTTATTCAGTTTAGTTTTTGAATTAAATGCCTGTAGCCTTGAGTGACATTATCTGTATCAGTTTTACAACTTATTCTTTCATTAGTTGGAACATTTATAATATTAAGCATTTCGTTTTCTATATTTTAAACTAATACTCCAACCGATAGGCTAGTGCGACACCCTTTAACTTGCCGAGGACCAAATAAAAATATATTTTGGAATTTAGAATTTCGCGGCTTTGTGAAATTGGATGACACTCGCATATTAATAAATGAGCAATGCCGCCTTTGAACTGTTTACATTTTCACAAATAATTTTTAAAATATTAAATTGAAGTCCTAAGTGTAATGTATATTATACACATATATACACGTCTCAGATATACAGTAGTCTCGCGAAAGTGTGAATAAGCGGAAAATGCACGACTCGGAAACATGGGCACTTTTTCTACATTAACTTTTTGAATTGGGGAGTCCCGACATATGAATACACGTTCTATGTTTACGTGAAACATGCATATGCCTCTACTGAATTAGTTGCGCTATGAAAATATAAAATATGAAAAAATTACGAAACGTGAACACTCTTGGAATAAGTTCACGTTTTCGAGAGTTCACTGTACATATACAGTGAATTAAAAAAGTCAAGGAACAGCTTCATCTTGATTTTAGCAAGATTTGGTATTTCATTAATATTTAAATACTTACATAAATGTTAAGACAAAATTTGATTCTGTATAGAAAAAGAGTTTATGCAGTCTTGAGAAAAGTTTTACTATGATTTATTTCTTTTCATTATCAATACATTTGGAGCTGCTTTGGCTTCGATAATTAATTAATTGCCTCTTCGTCGAAACATGCTTCTTACTAAATACGACGTTTGAATTTTGAATGAATTGCGTTCCTTAGCGAAATCTTTGTAGGTATGTGATGCCAAATATGCTCCACAAGATTCGTATCTGGTGACGGTGGAATGGTTTTTGTGTTGAGTATTTAAGATGAAGATCTATAAGAAATGACAGCTGTGCCTGTCTAGACTTTAATACTCTAAATCTTCAATGTATGGTTCTCTAAAAAAACTCCCCCTTAGGTCTTCGTTGTTCAACATGAATTAATTTTTTGATATTCACATAGATTACTTCCAGCATAAGTTGGTGAGCAATTACATAAATACATCAGGTAAATGCACCTATTGAAGACCGCTATATTGAGGAAATATGCTGCACATTGTTCAGTAACGATATAGATGTCCAGAGATAAAAAAAGAAAGAAAATGTAACTATTTTTAAGCAAAATTACATTAAAAAACAGCTACTATATGAAAATCTTGAAGTAAGCACATGCTTATTGTAAACCTATTTTATGTTTTTGTATTCAGAAATACTTTTTTACCTCAAATTTCTCTATTAATAAAACACGTAGATATTCGCTAAAAAGTTTGGGCTATTATTATTGGAAACTTACTATTTTGGACATCTAATTGAAAATATGAATAAACTCCCAATTGAATCAAAATGTATAATAAGATGTATGAGCAACATTAAAAAATTATGAAATTTTATGAATAGCCAAAGCTACAACAAATTAATTAATTAAACAAATTCTTTAGCGATATACATATACTTTTATACTTATATGCAATCAAAACACAAATTAAAAAACTTACATTTGCGTACATATTTGACTACTCGAATAAAATTGTATTCGATTCTGTACATCATTGACTATAAAGTTCCTCAAATTATAAAATAGTTAGAAAATTATTGTTTATTGATGGCTTAACTGTGTATATGCCTGAATTTCATTGGCGCTAGCCAAAGTATCGTTATTATTTAGCCAAATCATGTTTGAAAAGCATATAATATGAGAATTCTATAGAATTCAGTCATATTTTTCTTTGGGTGATAATTAAATTAAAAAAAAATTATTTATTAAATTCGTTATTCGAAATATTCTCTTAAATAATTATTTAAAAAAGTTAATCATTACCACCCGAAGGTCGATTATTTGTATGACATGATTTGGCTAGCAGGCATATAATCAGCTAAGCAAACAACAAACAAAAAACTTTTTAAATAATTATTTAGGAGAATAACTCGAATAATGAATTTAATAAACATTGCTAAAGTAAATATTATTTTGAATAAGGCCGAATATATGCAACTTTATTTTGTAAGCGAATTATATCAAAATTATAGGTAATTTTTGATTTGTGAGACATTTAAGTACCAAATGTGAATTATAGAATACGTTATACGCTAAGGTAGGGGTGTTGATCTTGAGCACAAAATTTTGAGAAAATGTTTGTCAACTTTCACCCACTTTTACTTATATATTAAAACATATTTTAGCAATTTTTATATGTTACTCAGTTTTGGTAATATGTTTTGTTTCGAATTACATTAAAAAAATTATATGTCTATATATAAAAGTTTTATATACATAGTTAAGGAAATAAATATTTTAGAGCATGATATTTTAGACTTTTTTTTGTACATGACGCTGTTGTTGTTGGTTTGTAAATGCCGCTGTTGTTTTTGTTGTTGTTGTGAAATCAAATGATTTTGGCTTTGCTGTGTTTTGTTTGAATTCACCCATTCGTTCTGAACGAAATTTTTGTTGTTATTCTGCATTAAATTTACTCTTTTTCTCTCACTCTCAAAAAAAATAGAGACGTCAAACTACATATAAAAAAGCGTTCGGAACGTTCTGAACGAATGGGTGAATTCACCTTTATCGAGCAGCGTGTAAATTTCGTTTTGTTGGATCGGTTGGTTGTTAGTTCGTTTGGGGGGGGAACATAAGATGAAGGGAGGGGAGCGTGGACACTTGTGTGTGCTTGAAAGTTTACAGATCTTTGCTGTCGTTTGTTTACTTCTGCGAGCAGCGTGTAAATGTGTGTGTATGTACATTAATACAAAGGATTGGCGATGTATACGCTCACTATATCAATGGCGTTTTTCCTAAACACATTTCTGTGAATACATTGGGAAGTAGTTGGAAAGCAGCTAATCTATTGTGCTGCTATATCATAAAATTTATTGATAGATTTAAATCATTTATCAAAAATTATATTTAATTCATACATATATTTTAATTGCAAAATGACTAACGTATTCTACGTCTGACCTATGCGCCCGTGTTATCTAACACAGGCTTGTATTATTTTCTTTTTTATTTAAAACAGGATTTCATAGATTTCATATACGTAATTTAAGATTTTAGTCAAAATTTTGTCAACTTGACTTCTTATAAAGTTGAAAAACTGCATTAATAGATGCTGCGGAAGTAAAGTAAATGTGGTTCTTTGATGTTTAATTCCATTTTTTCACTCAAGTTGGATAAATAACCTTTAAAATTAAAAAAAGAACTCATTCTCTCATAATGCATGTTGCCAAGGCATTATATTATTATTATTTTTAAAATAATTTTCAGTGATATTTTATGTCACTAAATGAATTTTAAGTGGACTTGTTACTGGAATTTCTGTAAATATTAATTTGAATAATTTTTGCATTGTTTGCTACTTGTTTTCCATCAGTTCCGAGGACCTGTCTATATTCTTTATACTAACCAAGGGAGTCATATATATATATATATATATATATATATATATATATATATATATATATATATATATATATATATATATATACATATACATATATATATATATATATATATATATATATATATATATATATATATATATATATATATATATATATATATATGTATATCTGATCATGTGTTAAAGGTGTCCGCACTAATTAATCAAAGTTTCGCCTAAATTTTGCGTACATATTTATTTGTGGCTTGGATATAATAAATATCCAGTATTTGAATATTTTTGCTAAAGGAGACAAGCACACCCTAATGTAACAGTGAATTAAATTTAAATTTTTAATAAATGTACGATTGATATTGTTGACAAGTATATGTTCGAGTAAATATATATTTACGTGTATATTTTGTAAATTTGTTATTTCTACCTTTTGTCGAGTTAAATATATTTGCCTTAAGGACTGCATGGCCTTCTTCTACTGTTTTCGGTATGTGAGTTCAACTTAACATCCGTGAGTGTATGTGGGTTCCATAGTAAAGGGAAAAATCACAGAAATCTAGCATACGATACTCTACATTTCTTTGTTCGGAATAATAATAGAAATACATACATAAATATTTTTTCATTAACGTAAAATATATTTTGGTGCTCTGCTTATTTTGTTTTGTTTTTTTCTTAGATATTTCACAAGTTTACAGGCCCTTGTTTACCAAAAGGGGAATGTGTCTTATTTGACGTTTTGCGTAATACATACGTATTTACTGGTGTGGGGATATACAAATGTACGAGGGGTGTACAAAAAGTCAGTATTTTTAATTAAAAAAAATAATTTATTTATTCATCAATATTTATCAATATTCAAAGTAATCTCCCTGAAACTCTTTATCAAATTTTCCTCTCCTCAATCGTCGTAAGTTTCTGGTATTTTATGGGTATATATAGTTTTGTGAACAGGAAAAACTCGCGGGTGACTAGTCTAGCGAATATGGTGGCTAAGATATAGTTGTGCTATTATTCTTGCCCAAAAAAATCAATCAAGAGCAGGTGCATTACGGCGATGCAAAAAATCTCTATGCCCGTAACAAACAAATAATAATATAATGATTTGTATGTATAGTTAAAACTGTGAATATATGCTGTACATACCACGTACCACAGAGACCTTCAGGGCCAACATAACCCATACCATCCCAATAACCCTTCTCTTCTGTTTAACTGAAATACTTTTGATCTTTTTATTTTCTCGATTTATAATGCAACTTATAAGCAAATTATAATTTTTACCTTGAAGATTTACAATTAAATTTTGCAGTACGATTAAAAGTGCAAATTTTTCACAATTTTGCAAATGGCAAAGAAATTTGTCGCCACTGCTACCTTTTTGCACAAAAAAAAAATTAATATTTTTGTTCCGCGAACAAGAAAAAAATTATAAAAAATAAATGTTAACAACAATTGATTTTCTTCGTTATTACAAGTATAAAACTTTTCAATTATTTATTGGATTTGCTTGTGTAAGCAAGCAACTTCCAAAAATTTTCTAATTATGGTCAGAGTTCCTTTAATATTCTGCATATTTATGTTAAGGACACATTTATGTCGAGGACTTAAAACGCGGGATTATATGTACTATACATGCATACATACTCGTAACATACGTTCGGGCAACGATGCCAACACATGAACCAAACATGAACTTGAGCCGTCCCCACGAGTAGGATTCATGTCCATCATATGTTCAATGTTCATACCACGTTGACAGTTGGCGAAGATGGATAGTTATGACGATAATGGAGAATTATTTGAGTATTATTATATGACAATTACCTACTAACACATTAGATTCAATAACAACATTGCTAGTTTTTCTATTTGTGTAGTTTAAAGAAATCACCCACTTGTCATACACGTTTCCATTCTTATATTCACATTCAAATATTCACAATGTTTTTAACAAGCACACGTAAAGGAAACAATTTATTAATTCATTTATGCAAATGACAGTTCGCATTGGATATTTGCAATGCAAATTTCGGAAACATTCCGAAATTTTATAACAATTCATTCGCTGTTTGCTTCTATAAAACATTTCGTTAGACTGTGTCCAACTCGGCTGTATCCTAGTGCAGCTTGTGTACATCTTATTGCAGTCTGCGTGAAAAGACGGTCATATCATCAAAATCGGATCATTGCGTGCTCCAGCCTTTACTCACTTACTTCACTCCTTTGTACAATATAGTCATATTTAAAAAAAATTCGAGCTTTGCGAAATGCTAGCTTCCACTATCAACTTTGGCTTACTTTTTAGAAGCAACACTGATTTTATTCTACAGCAACTTAAAAATGTTGATGTTTTGAAGTACGACTAAGTTGCATTGAAGGTGCGATCATTTGAATATATGGTGTGAACTCCGGGTAACATACTATGCTGCTGAATATATGTATGTATGTAACTAAACGCAATTAACTCCTTGACAAAAAATGTGCAATGGATATTAATATGTAGGCACTGCACATTAAAATATTTATTTTTTTAAAGTTCGAAAAACATTATTATCCTTGTTTCAGTGTTTATTTCTTTCTGCAAAAAAAAAACATTTTGATTTTATGCGTTGTAAGTCACGATATGTTTATATATTGGTGTAAAAATATGTACATACATACATGCTCGTATATAATACATTCGCATGTATCGATGTGATTATATTTATTTGTTTCATTCAATTAAAACTGAAACTCATGTGTGTATGTGTGTGTGCATGTACATACCATACATTCATGTATACTCTACATGTGTATGTAAGTGATGGTATACGAATGTATCTGCTGAGGATTTGGCAAAATTTTAATAATATATAGTTTTATCATTTGGATTTAATGTCCATACTAAAATAGAAAAGCTGACAACGCCTTTTCTACTTTCGTACGTGATATTAGATTTCGTACATTCGTAATGGGAATGGCAGAGGAAATTTCGCTCGTAACATTTTGTTTATTAACTTTAAGCTTACAAATCTACATTAGCCAGTTCACAAGAAATAATATTTGTTTAATTTAAGTATGTATAAATGTATGTATGTACATTTATGATGATTTATAAATTAAAGAATTTAGGCTCTAATCGGTCTTTAAGACTTAAACTGTGTTCGATAATTAGTGTATACATCTAGATAAATACATACATACGAGTACATCGCCTAATAACTAAAATTAATTTCTTATTTGGCTAAAAAAAGAGACAAATTAAGTCTGTGATTTTATATAAATCGGTTCATTTGTAGATCGAATTATTGTGTAATTCATGGCCTTGGATATAGAAATTTTTCTACAACTCCTGAGAACTGTTCTGACGATGTGCTACAATCCTTTATTAAAAAGCAGAATTATGTTATTTATTAGACATTATTGGGATGGGGCTAAATTTCTTCTCTAGGTAGCTTAGCCTCTTCCCCAGATGGGCCTATCTACAACTGTGAAAAAGTTTAATATTGCACATATATCTTAAATCAAGGATGATGATGATTAATTTTTTGAATTCAGGTGGTAATAAACATAAAACCTACAAAATGTCTCGCTCTTGGCTAAGAACTTCGGTCAGTGTTCTTTTGTATTTGCATGAGTAAACGTTTCCAACTAAATTATCAGAACTAAAGAAAAGAAATGGGAAATGTTCAATCAATGAAAATATCAGAGCACAAAGGCACCAAAGTCAATATCATTATGACGCCTGGACATAGAAATTAAATTTAAGAAAACTCAAAAAACTTCATACGCATACAGAATTGTGTTGAATGAAGCATTAAAATGGGTTGCTGATTGATATGACACTGACTTAATAACACCCCTGGAAAGTGAAATTAATTCAAAGGAGCTCAATAATAAATTAATCGAGAGGAATTTATGACAGAAATGACAAAATATTCTTCCTTTGATGATTTAACATCGTCCTGTCGTCTTCGAGTGCAATGAGCAACAATAAAGTTTATTTGTTGTGGATAAAAGCCTTTGAACGCTCGTGGTTTAGGTCTGAATCAGTGGAATAAGCCTTTATAAGGTACATGAAAAAAGTTCTCAACATAACCGCATCCATCAGTGGTCACATTATACGAAAAGGATTTCCCTCTCACACGATATGAGGCCAGAGCAATACAGTTTGCGGCGAAAACATACCAAAAAGAAAACTACAATTAGTTCAACGTGTTGAACGAAAATGTTTTGCAAACGGAAGATGCATTTATCCAATGTCTCACTTCACTAGTCACAGCAGTTGTGGTGGCCAACAACAATTGATTTGAAAATATCTACACAGTAAAAATGCAGTGATTGCAGCAAGTTGCTAACAAGTTTCCACAAAGCAAATGTGATAAAATTATTTTGACAACTCTGTCTGTCATGCGAAACTGACAATTTGCATTTTAAAGCAACTGAATTATAATTTTTAATCAGTGTACTTGCATACATACATGTACATGTATACATGCATACATACATATGTATGTACATATTATGAATTTATGCCATTTAAATATTTTTTTTTTATTTATGTTAATTTTGATTTCTAAAAAAATATATTGAGTAAACAAAGAAATAAATTCTTGTCCTTATAACACTCGTGCCCTAATCATTATCATTTGTGAGGAAATATGAACCAATGATTAATTTTATCGTTACACATAGAGGACCAAACGGTTAAATAGCTTTGATTATTCTTATAGACAAAGTAACATTTAATAATAATTACAGAATAAGACTTGACTGTGTTTGTACTTCGGCGATTATCCCGGTATATTTTGTTATAAATATTTCAAATGTAGTACATGGATACACTATAAGTAAACCAATTCCTAAATATATGTAGTTGAAAAATTTCCTGACAAGTTTGCAATTAAATCTAATAAAAATTGGATTTTTTAGATTAAAAATCTGTTTTCCAAAATATAGGCAATAATCTTCGGGGAATTTTATCATAAAAATAAGAAAATTTCATCAAATGATATTTTTTTATAATTTACATTTATTTGCAATGTATAATTTATATTTGCAACAACTCCAATGAGATTCAAACAGATGTACAGCCGATTGCACCAATTACTAATTATCTTAAAGTATGTTTTACTAAACCGACTGGTTTCCTATTTTACTTTAGATGTTGGTAAAGCACTGGAAGAAGTTAAATGATTCACTCGAGTATAGATCATAAAATTTTACTTAATCGAGAATTGTAATTGGTTGACTTCAGCTTTAGTTCATATTTCTCTAAATTTTTTAAATTTTTTTCGGAGATTAAGCAAAATTTTTTTTCAGAGGTATCTCTGAGTTCATGTCTGACAAAATTTCAAGAAAATGTTAAATCAACATTTTCATAAGCTTCTGAAAAATAATTAGAAAAAAATTTAATAATTTAGTAAGAATTTTACTATAATTTAGTAAAAAATTGTAGAAAATTACGATCTTTCCTATTGACCGCAAATATCAATCACTTTGAGTAAATTTTACTAAATTTTGTTTATTATTTTTTTAGTCCACATATAGATAAAAAAAATTTTTAGTCCACATATAATAAAAAAAATTATGTTTAAATCAAACTAAAAATGCTAATTTAAAATAAGAATTAAAGTGGTCTGATTGAAAATTTTTAATTTAATGTCCTCAAGCTAAATTTGTTTGTAAAATAATTGCTTGTCTGGCTCTTAGTCACTTTTATACGCATTAAAATTTCATTAATAAAGAAAAATTAAACACTAATTTGAGTATTTGATACTAAACGCTATGAAATATTCTGTCAAAACAAAGTAAGTATTTGCATACTTCAAAGTGCATTTCTAGTCTTAAAAGGATCTCTTGCAAGTTTGTTGAATAAAATTGTATCAGTGTTTACCTATTCAGAATAAATTAAATCAGAACGAACTGTTTGTCATTCACTTGCCCGGTGTCTTTTTAATATTGATTTCCGGATTTAATTACTTGTGTTCAAAAATACACACTCATACGTTATACAAACATGTATAACGTATATCCACACAGGATAAGAAAGGGATGTTTACAGACAGGAGAAAATTTTTTACGTACATTTACTGCATGATTCCTGGTTCTCTGTCTCTCCACTACTTTTTCGTTTTTTTGTGCGATAGAATGTCGTAACTAACTATTGTTCGCAATATGCCAAAAGGATGGAATAAGGATTGTGTGACGACATTTAAAACAATTACTCTCATGACTATGGAAATTAAATGCTGTAGCAATTATTTGACTTTCAAATGTGTTAGATGTTTGTTTTGTCGTGTTTTAAAGTACGCACAAGGCTTTATAGGTAGTCATCGAGCAAAACTTGGCATTTATATGATTTATAAAAATAAATTATTGAGCACCAAAAAGCAATTTATTCCACAAACACAACGCCAAGTATTGGTTGGTCTTAAAAATCGTTTACCTCTCATAGTCTACTTCCATTCTTTGATTTATTGTTAATATTTTTTTTTGTTTTCCATTGACCTTCAAAGTAAAACTACATGTGAAAATATTGTAAATGAAATGGAAGCAATGCAATAATTCTAGAGCATTCCCAACCAATAAATTGATATATATCACATTAACTGATATATATCAGTTGATGTGATAAAATACAGATAAAGAAATTCTAATAAAATCTTGCGGGAAGTATTATTTTTCTGAACGAACTACACATGAATGTGTCTATACTTATATATTAATGAACTACCTGGAAAATAAGTCTTTAACAGAAAAATGTATTAATTCCATTTTAATAGCCCATATCATACGACATACACACTTAAGCTAGTGAAGGCTTGTTGTGCGCTCTCTTTATTTATCAAACACAAACTGCCAGAGTTCTGCGGCAGGATTCGAACCTGGGACCTTCGCACTACGAGTCTAGTACACTACCTACTAGTCTACGAAGGTCAGTGCCGGAAAAGTGTGACAAATAAATATTGGTTTTTAAGTACTTTATACATGTATACTGGCTTGGATGCAACATAAAAAATAGATTACCTGACACAAGAGGAAGTTTCACTATGCCGTGTTAGACGAATAAAAAACATCGTAATCTAATAAAATATTTCAGTCTTGTACAATATACAATTAAAGTAAATTATGAATACATTTTATAAATAAAATTTAATATGTCTTAACAAAGTCTTTTAATTCTTCTACAAATAATTAAGCTTTAAAAGGAAATAATAACAGAGATAAACATTCACTTACTTTTTAAATTAAAATTTCAACAACGACTTTTTAACATTTTCACTATTTTGTTGTCATTGTAATTTTCTTTGACCTTGTCCTAGTTAAAATTTTTCCATGGTGTGATACATGCAGGAATGTACATACAACGTACATGCATACATTTACTCGTCCATATGAATACTGCTTAGAAAATATTTTAGATAGTGGATACTGACCAAATAATATTGAATCTACAAGGAGTTCTTAACATTTGCTATGAACATATTTCGTAATTGTGTTTTATATATGTACATACACATATGGACGGACATAGTTTTCATAAGAACTGTTGGTCAAAAAATTGGTTACAATAATGAAAACAACGTTTTGAAAGCGGTTGTTGTCATTAACCATATGGATTTTGCGGCGCCCCAGTAATGTTTCGGAAAGTTTCCTCTGGTGAATATGGCGATGTGAAGTATATGCACTAGTAACAAAATAGATATTAAATTAAAATATAAGTATTCTAATCCAACGAGTTGTCCCAATTGGGTAATTTTTAAAGGCAAATTCGAAAGCATTATTCAAAACGACGACAGGAGAAATTTGTGGAATAATTATGGGTATGAGTGTTCAAGAAAAGTCTAAAGAAACATGCCAAATGAAAAAATAAATAAAATTGAATATGTAGGTATTATTGATAATCGTATCGAACTAATGAAAAAATTCAAGGAAAATTTGACACTTTCAAAATTTAAATGGATAGTCCTTAAGTGAGCCGCTTTTTAGTGGTGCCCAGCAAGGGCGTAGCCAGAATATGAAATAGGGTGGTGCCACGAAAGTTATGATTTTTTATGATTATGATTTTTTATGATTATTACAATTTCGATCTATTTAAGGAGTAATCTGCGTGTATCTTCTGAAAATTTTGCTAGAATTTTTTCCAAAAATTCGTCCTTCTTCTCGGTTACCAGTCTTCGGTGGACGCTTAGCATACATAGTCCTGCAATATACAATATACTTATTTTTTGATAATAAGCTTCAGTCATTGTGGAGCGCAACCATGTTTTTACTCGCCTTAAAGTGCTAATTGACCGATCAACAGTTGCAGTAGTGCACGGCTGTGACAATAAAATTAATAACGCCTTCCTTATATTTGGATAAAATAATCCAGCGTCTTTCAAAATACTCGCAGATCTAAGTCGACTAATTCGTCTTTACCCATTTTTTTTTGTTGCCAGGAATTATACCAAAGCTCAATTTCTCCTTCCAAATCATCCAACTCATAAAGATACTCAAACGTTTTTGTGGCATCTTTAAGCTCTTCCAGCTTCAAAGAAAGCATGTTTAACGGGTGCAAACAATGAATTGCAAACGCTGGCCTATTCTCTTCATTAAATCTTCTGTCCAGTGATGATCGCTTCCAGTATTCAGCAGGTGATGAAAATGGGGGATTTGAACGGTGCTTTTGACGAGAGACTATCCTTGGAACAGATATCTCTATTCCTAAATTGGCTGTGTTTTCTTGAATAGAAAAAAGCAATCCGTCCACAACACCCTGTGCATTTTTTAATAATTTTATATTGTATGCATGTAAAAAAAATATTATAGAATTAGGTGGGTGCCACGGCCCTCTAGGCCCATACCTAGCTACGCCCATGGTGCCCAGGATACCATAATCGGATACTAGTGGTATCAAATTGCACTGATACTGTACTGTACGTTTGTCTGATGCTTCCAGTCGCGTACTGCAAGGAATCACAGCTCATGCCCGTGAGTTTAGCAGTAAAAGTTGTTAATGCACGGTGACGCGGTTGTATGGTGTATGTTGTTCCCGCTAGGAGGATGACCCTGGGTTGTGGTAAGTGGAAAGCTTTGACCTGCTTCCCTTTTTTTATTTTCCCCCATATTGCCAAGAGGCTTTAAGGCGGATTCAGTGTTTCGCGGAGAAACATGACAGACGTTTCTATGTTTTCGCTAAGTTGTGTAGGGCAATTTAATAAACAATAGAATGTGAACTTTTGTTCTTTCTTTAAATCTCATTCTAGATAAAATAAAATTTATGTTTAAACAAGAGCGATAAATAGAAAATGAAAAACTTGAAAATATGTTGACAACTTGTTCATCGATTGATACTCCCACTGAAGTGAAGTCTTTATGAAACGATTGAGCCAAAATAGGAATACAGTGGTAAGCAAATGTGTTTCACACATTTTGCCACAGAATACCAATACTTTTTGTTGTTTTAAAAAATATCTTTTAAAAATGCACTACGAAATAATCTGTTGGTACATAGACATTGTGATTAATGGAAACGAAAATAAGTCCACACAACTTAATAAATAATCCTTGTATGACATTCGTCCTCAACAGATTGCTTTTTTTTTCTACTCTTCATTATCTTGTTGTTGTCAACCATATTGAGCAAATCCAGCACGATATATGGAATGTATTTAGCTTCTAGTGGTCAAATGGATGATTACTGTACAAATTTAAAATGATTAGATGGTCAACGATGGTTAGAATATAATCGATGGAAATTCTATTAACCCAAAAACCAACAACAATGCAATTATATGAATAAGCTTTTGAATTTCAAAACAGATAATATGTACTTAGGCATGTGTGTGCGTACTTTTAATATGTGCATTTTAGATTTGTTTGTTGTTTCCCACATCAAGGTTTTGTGTTTTCCCATAAAAATATTTCGGTCAAAATTTCCATGACTTTCCATATTGTTGTACATGCGTTGCATGTATAAATTTTTATTTTGATTGTAGTTTGTGTTGTTGAAAATCTTCAAGCGGATTAATCGATATTGATTTTAAGTATTTTCATCATTATATTTAGGAGTTAATCATTTTCAGGCTCAAGTTCTTTTTCCAATTCTGCATCAGCAAGAGATATTGTTTTAATTATTATAATAACATTTAAAGGAGGCCGAAAAAGTTAAATTATAATCCAAATGCTGTAAACATGTATAAAGTCTTAATATATTTTGTTTTTTTACGGTGGATGGTGTCAAGCAATTCTCTTTAATTTTTTTAAAATTATTATTATTGTCTTCAAATCATTATTTTATTACAATAATGTGGAAGTCCTTAAGATTGATTGAGGTAGTGCGTTGCAAATGTTTTCCTTCCGCAAAGGGTTTTCAGGTACAAATAAATTTGAGATTCAACGACTAAATTCTGCTGCCGCAACTTTAATCGATTCATAAACTCGAAACACGTTTTCATATGAAACTCCTTTTTCTTGTGCTCGTGAACTTCTTTAATTTATTTCTTCCAAGTTAAACTCCTAAAATTAAAACCCTTTTCTATATTCAAATTATTATTATTATATACATACATACATATATGTATATGTATGTAGGTATTCTTTGTAATATTGGGACTTCCGCATGAAATTCCCGCAAAAGAGGGAAAATTACTGATGGGAAATCCTGGGAAATGTCAGTAAGAAGTATGATTTTGACATGCTCGTGAAATTAACCGTGGATTGAAATCGTGATATTCCTTATGGCATATACGAGGGTAGTTTAAAAGAGTTTCTTTTCGCAAAAAGCATTTTGTTGAGTGTGTTTTAGTTGAACTGTTCTCGTATTATTATTAATCAAATGAACATATTGGTCTTTCTATACACAAGTTCAAATCTTGGCAGATTCCACTAGAGAATAATGTCTATTTGTGTTTAATGTGTTTCATGATTAGAAATGACATTATTTCTTAGCACAATCTCCTCTGGCATGATGTAGTTAGTCTAGCGTCTTTCTAGTTCTTTTATTTCCTACACCCGTGCATTATCTTCATGGAACAGCACTTTTTCTTCGCTAGATGGGGTTGTTTTTGCTTCAAATTAATATTTAATCTGGCCAAAAGCTCTGAGTAGTACTCTCCGCTAATTATTGTACCCTTTTCAGGGTCGTCGATATTAATGACAACACGTACATCCCAAAAAACTGTTGGCCTACAGACCAACATTAACGTGTGGTGCACGTTTACACAAAAAATCCATTTCTATTGGCCGACCTTAACGTTCGACGTCATTTGTGCGGGTGCAACCACAACTGAACTCACTAAACCACTTTTTGACCATTGAAATGGATGGTGCAGGGTTCACATAGTATTTAGGCCTTGCTTTCGTTTTGGTGATGTTTTTATACGTAAAATTTGTTTTTAATCAGCACATGCAATTCAATACTCTTCATTTTTGTTAAAATTAACGAGGTTGTCTGGTTTCAAGCTAGAGGATATTTTTGTCTAGTGCGATAGATAACAGTTAACTGGAATAGCGTTGTTTGAAAATACAAAAAGTCAAGAAATTCTCAAGCTGCCCTCGTACTAAAAGTATAGTGTGTCGGCCGTATTAATAAAAACTTAAAAGAGCTTTGAAACCATTGCATTCTAAAACAATCAATATGTATATTAAAAATTCAAAGGCTAATTTTTTATTTTTAATATTTCTGTTTGTTTTTAAATACTTATTTTTAATACACAGAAGGAGATTCATGTTGTTGTTAAATTAAAGCTGAAAATCGTAGCTCTTAGTGAAAAACTGTTCACTTCTTCACATAAGGGAAAATTTATCTAAATTAAACAATTATGTATAAATGCTTAAAAAAACAAATATATAGGAAAAAGTTTATATAAGAAGCATGTTAGTGATGTACTTTAAACCAAAACATATTTAAAAGACTAGGTATTCAAATACTCTCTTCATTCGAATAACAAAATCTTGTGAATTTTTTTATTTATTATATTATTGTTTTATTTCGTGGGTGTACTTCACCGTTACGATGGAAACTTATAGTTTTAGCAAATAACTTGCAGCAACAACGTCATAATTCGGAAAATCGGTCTTAAAGAAATCGGTTCAATGTATAAAAATTAAATATTTCTCTCTTCCATGAGATAATTTGTATGAAATTTTAAACAGCAATGAATTATGACGTTGTTATAACAAAAAGGGCTTCTAACTAAATTCCTAACTTCTTGCAGCAAAGCGAGTATGAAAGTTCTTTTGCTTAATAACACTCGTATCATCAATTAATGATAGTTAAAGCTTTGAACATTCCCTTTGAGCACCCACCAGTTTAGAGAAATACAACAATTTAATATCTTTTTGTTAAAGAAAATTTTTTATTATCACATAAATAACTTTGTTTTTTGTAAATCTATTTAGTTCTAAACAAACTGTTTGATATTCATTTAATTTAACCAAACAATGTATGTGCGTCATAAATATTGTTTAAATAGAATTCTGATATCTTGCCTCCCCAGTTTATTTCATCCATCGTCTGCAACATCTCTTTTACTTTTAAAACATGTAAAACAGTGTAGGAGAAGAGAAATGTATGCTGTCGCTTCCTTGCAGTTTCTTCCATATTGAAACCAAACAACTTTTTCATAATAAATGCAGGAATTTTTTAGCAAAGTTCTTGGTTGGAATGTCTCTTAGCACACCTGTTGCTAGACAGTTGGTAGCACCCTGAAGCCATGCTTGAGTCAAATGTTGAAATGTGCCCGATTGTTGTGCAGGCAACTCTTACAACTCTGTTGACAAGTACGGTTCGTTAATTTCTTGATGATAAAGTACTTGGTCCTCCTCTGATTCGCTGACCGGGTGAATGTCCATTTTGAGCCTTTTCGCCGCATTTTCTATTTCTTGAAAATCGGTGAAGGCTGGAAAATCTGAAGGACTAAATTGTCCGGCAATTGCTTCTGGAATATCGGTGATGTTATGTATCATGTAAGTGGGTGTACTTTGTAAGTATGTGGCCCATTTTCGATAAGAATGCACAGTTGGGGAAGGTACTGCCATGGCATGGAACGTGACATTTTTGCGTTGATAGATGGGTGAAGAGGTTTTTGGCATTAAACTTTGTGACTGAGATATCATATACATCTCCATTTCCAAATCGGTAGGAGTAGGGGTAGCAGCTACTGTTGCCGAGTCGGAGCGTATGATGGCGTCCTGGGTACATGTGAGGCATGACTGGGATGGTGTTGAAATGGAGCTTCCAGTCGATATGGAATCTGAATAGTAACCGAATGATCTATTCGTCTGTTGTTGTTTCATCTTTTCTGCCTCTCCAAAGTCATCGCAAATGGAGAGCATTTCCATAGCTCCAGGAATGTTCTTCTGCGCCAATGTGAAAGGACTAGCTTTTTTTGCTTTAGTCTTGTTTGATTGAAAAGATGATGAGGTGGAATTGAAACGACTTAAAATGCTGCATTCTGATGGTGTATTGCCAGCACTTGAAAATCCTGAACTTGATCCGCTACTAACATGGGTGAAATATCTCCTTTTAAAACTTCGGTTTTTGTTCGATGCACCTTCAGAATATCCTTTGGGTGTGTTATTCATCTTATTGTTGTCATTGGCAAAAGTACTTGAAAGACAACCCATTTTGAAAATTTGTTTTTATTTGATGTCCACTACACGATTGCTACATTCAAACTGAATGCCATTGCAATTGTTCACTGCTCTTATATATACCTTTAGTGTAGTTTTTCGCGAGATTTCTTCGGAACCTAATGGCAAAGTGTCACCAATTTATACCTGCGTTCAGGTTTATTATTTTATGATTAGCTTGTCTACTTACTGTACAGGTAAATTTTGAGTTCCCTGTAACGAGGAAAAAATACCAGTAAATCGTTGAATCCTTGTAATCCTCTCTTCTAAATACACGTATTGTTTTTACCTTTTGCGTTTTACAGGAAAATCTATAATATTTTATGGCTTCAATTTGCAAAAGTTTGAGGGTAATTTAGTTTTCATTTGAGATTAACGTGAAGGACACTTAAGCCAGCTGACACATTTCCATCAACCAGCCACCGACATATACCTGCGACCGCATGGGTATACGTGTGTGTGTGTGTGTGTGTGCGTGTTCTCATAAACTTTTAGCTTGGGATGTGTGCCTGTATTCCTCATTACAAAAAAACACTATTAATTATATATTGGCAATATCCTCTGATTTTACCTAATCATTTACTTTCCGTGTACAGTTATTATGATTTATTAATTTTTAGATCTGGAAATATTCAAAGTACATCTAATCACTAATTATACGAGTAGGTACATACATACGAGTACATAGAAGATCTTTTTTTTACATTTTATGAATTGAATATGAATATTTTTATAATAATTGTTGGCTGTAAATAATTGTTTAATACATTGCATTCAGTTGGGATTATGTTGTGGTATCTGTGGAATTTTAATGGATCCCTCGTTTTCAGTGTATTTTTATAGACAATATAAATCCATTAATCATCAATAGCATTTTTTAGTATATTATTCATTAATATATATGTAAGTATGTATGTATACTTAATATTGAAGTTTATTATTTCGGGATATTCTCAAACTGCTTAAAGTTCACTGACGATTTGGTTTAGCGACCAATGAAATATCGATATACGAACAGCTAAAACAAGCCACAACAAATAAAACATTTTATATGTATGTCTGTTATTTAATAATCGAGCAAATTTATTGTATTAAACATTAAAAAAATTCCTGAGGAAGACGTCTATAATGGCGTCGAAATATTAAATACAATAATTTGTTTATGAAAAGACCTAAAGCTCGATTATTAAATAACATACATAAACGAGTATATCAAAATAAAACGGTCGAAAAATTAGTATTAATTTTTCATTATAATTTACTTATAAAATGTTGATAAATTGTTAAAATTGATAAAGGAAATAGAAAAGTGGAAAATATATTAATGTAAAAGATATTTTCCACTAAACATCATGGTTTATTAAAATTTACAAAACTATATTGAAAAAGCAGCAAAATCGATAGCAGTTTAATAGGAGAAACTTGCCAACCCGGTGCCGGAAGTCAGCATGATGAATAATGTCAAGCTCCCATGCAGTGTGATCAGCAAATATAAAAATTAAATATGATTAATTTCAAATTGTTAGATAATTAAATTAATTTGAAGAGGTTCTAACAAGTCGTCTGGTCGTAGACAAGTACTTATGAATGCATTAGTAAAGACGTAGAGAGCTCGTTAAAAGTTGTACTAGAGGGTACTGTGGCACGCTACCACAATGTGGTTTTAACAAATGGCATGCATTGCAACTTGATATTTCAGCTAAAATAAGATGACCTTTGTGCCAATTCTCGACAATAGAGTACGAACATATTTTCAAATACGGAAGTTGTTGAAAGATGTCTATGTCATTTTAAAATTTTGCTTCGAAGGTCATTTCTTCTTTCTTTAATCGCCTATTATCTTTTGTTAATCGCTTCGAAAGCTAGAAGAGACGAGCTGGCTGTCTTCATTCTTGTCGTCGAAAATTATATGTTTTCCTTTCTCACCATATGGCACCAGTGAATGCAAAGTGATCAAAACAATTTTTTCCCCTCATGTATGTAAATCTGTGTTTTTGTCTAAAATGGGATTTTCAGGACTTCATTATTATATTTGTATTTTTCTGCAGACAAAATTGGAAATTTTGTTGTTGTTGCATTCAAGACTCATCCCGTTGTTTTGAAAGATGTTTGACATTTGTAGATGATTTATGACGTTGTTTACTACAAATGAAGAGATTCTATGAAAGATGTTTGATCCTATGGGTACAATTTGACTAATAAAAAGTTGACATGAGTGTTAGTGTCTGCAGCCCATAAAATATATTTCGGAAGTTTTCATAAGAAGATCAGAACAATTTTTTTTATCGCAAAGCAATTTTTAAGATTATGAACAAATATTTTAAGCTTTGATTTATAAATTTTCCTTTATTACTATTTGGAAACCGAAAGTCTATATATGTATGTATGTATATCAAGGTTTTCGGACTTTTCAAGCTAATATAATTAAACTTAAAGAAATGAGTTTTAAGGAAATAATGTTATATACTCTTAATGATTTGCTATTGGAAAGTAAAAGAAATTATTACTTTTTATAGGCCCTTATAAATGCATTTTGGATAAAAAGTAGAAAATTTTAATTTTTACAACAGGAATTGCAAGATGACAAGAAGGAATTCATTTTTATTATAAGTTTTATTCAAATTATGGTTTGTTGTTAATTCTCTATTGTAATTTACATTGAATAGTGCTCTCAATTTAACATTCAAACATGTTTTTATGAGAAGTGTATAGATATGTATTCATACTTTTATATATATGGTGGTGAATCCATCATGTTACTATATGTACATACTTACATACGAGTATATGTAAGTATGTTCGATATAATTGGTTTTTCCTTTTTATACATACAATTTGATAGCCGTTGTGGTGACAAATTGGTTATTTTACAATCAGTTTTGTATGACATTTGTGTACTGGTGACTCTCCTATAACACGGTTGTCCTCAACTCGATTTCACTCTAACACGAAGTGAAAATTGGGACAACCTCGTTTAACACGGTACCTCTACACCGAGATTAAGAGAACTTCTTTGCATTATTTTATGTCGTGTGTAGACCTGTCCTTTACCTCAATAGAACTTTTCTTCGCATGAAATTTCTAAGTGCAACATTTTCCTCTTTGGTAAAGGATTGTACCGTCTCTTCGATGAACTAAACTTTTAAGCCTTATATTAAGCGGTTTCTCACATCACGACACTTTTTTATGGAACTTATCTAGTACACTGCAGGAGGGTTATCAAATCTGATCCGGCATATACCAAAACAAATTCACACTTTCTTTATATCAGTACTTTTTCTCCCTTAATGACGACTTCCCTCAGAGGTTGTGTTGAAAATAATCTTTTTGTTTCGTTTCATATGCGAAACAATTATTATGTCTTCTACAACCACGTACTGTTTTAAAATAATTATTGTTGAGTGTAGTTGGACTGAGTAGTCTTCATCTTTATTACGTGCATCCTTATGGTTTTCGGTGTGAGAGGTAAAATGTTGTACAACAAATGAACTCTCTATCAAAGGCAGACAAGAACACTCTTTATTACAAGGCTTGATAATTTTTTTAAGAGTATAGAAAGTAAATATCATTCAGTGGTTACACTTTTTTCCTAAAATATTTAACCTTCTTCACTTTTCTTAATTTAAAAAACGTCCTGCTTTCCCAATATTTTCTGATTTTGGATTCTCTTTACTTTAGAAATAAAAGATGTTGATTGGCCTGAAATGCACTTAATTAAAAAAATGTGTTTTTTTCCTTAAATCATGTTTGTGTTTAAAATGACTCATAAACTTAAATGAGGAAAGAATCCTTTGCAATTACGTCTTAACATGGAATATTTTTTAATTTCCAAGATTTTTTAATGGTCACGTAGGCAAATTGATTGTAAAGAAGTCATAAAATTTCTCTAGAATATCAATGGTAATTAGAAGTTGTCGTGCAAGCGCTCTGTTGTATTTTCTTTTCATAGATGACGTTAGTTTAGAAAATTTATGTAAATAAATATGAACGGCTAAATGTGTTGCAAAGCACAAAAGTCTAGAGCGGGTGGATCAGTTTAGCTAATTTTGTTCTCTCTTTCTTTTTCCCATACAAACTGTTTCCAGCAATCTTTCTTTGAAACTAAGAAACCGATTCTAATAAAATTTTAAACAAAAATTTCCGAAACTCGGGGCAATTTATGCTGCTTTTTTAACTAACCAGCCTATTGAAATGAAATTTGACACAAGGCAAGGTCCTCCCATTCGCCTGGCTGACTTCCTTTAAAACATGGACTCAATGGAACGATTGGTGGAAAAGGAGTGCAAGGCAATTTATGATTCCTTCAAACTAATCAAACGATTTTAGTGAAATATTAAGCACACTACTAATCGAATTGTCTGTAATTCAAAGCTTGTTCCATTTTAATTTTTAAGTACTTAATCTATAAAAAAAATTAAAATAAATTTGGCTAATGTACATAATCTTCATCTAAATTATGTTTCAGAATAGGAAAGTAAAACAATTTTGTTTAAGTCAAGTTTTTATATGTTTTCCCTATTCAAATATATAAAATTAAAATTTTCTTCAGATAACCAGAATGTGTTCATGAAGAGAAATAAAAGTACTTGCAATAAAACAATAAATCCTTTCCCAAACTAATAAGCAATAAGTGGGTTTATACAGGTAAATAAGGATGTCCGACGGCGCGAATAAGGTCACGTATACGGTCTCATTATTTATGTCTTAAACTAAAATGTGCTTATGCAACCTTTTACCTGCTGGAAAAACATACACATTCCAATCTGCTTAAATAAATATTGAAACTGGCCACCTTCGGCCGTCAAAATCTACTTCTTTACTCCTGCTGTACGAGTGTTATTTACCCACAAATAGTCTAGTTTACTCTGCATCTGTACTTCTTTGATCTATTGCGAATATTTTCACACACATACTATTTAAAAACTTTATGTAAAGGAACAGCTATAAAGGCCTCATTACCCGAACGACGCCTTGGTCGTAGTGTACAGCACCGCACTGTTAGCAATTTTGTGCACTTTTTTCACAAACTGTTGTAACGACCAAAACATTTTTGTAGTAAAAATTTAAGAAAATGAAATCGAATAAGAATTAATAGTCAAATTGATGATTTTATTCGACCTTTATTTTTATAAATTAATTCAATTATTGTTTTGAGTTTGAGGTCTTTTTTATATAAACAATATATGTATCTATTTTTGATTTTTCAATATCTCTACACCCTGTGGGTGTATTCATCGGGAAATTAAAAATATTTAATAAAATTTGAAACAAAATCAAAAGAAAAATGTTTTAAATATTGCAGGTTATTATTTTCTAATTTTTAATTCTGTCGTAGTAGTTGTTTTAATAATTTGTTAAAAGTAATTTAATAAACAGGGTTGCAGATCTCTAAATAATTTTTTACAAACCATTTCATTAATTTTTTCCAATAGTAATCGAAATGGGTGAGTTGACTCCTGGCTGCCTATTCATAACAGCAAACAAAATCTTGATTCGTCTGAAGATAAAAATAATTTTTCTTAAATGAATAAAAGTAACAGAGAATAACTGAATGTCCGAGTAGAGTAGAGACCTGTTTAGGAAACTATATCTGCCTTAGTGTGATTATTCCCTACAAATAAAATTGGACTACATGGTCCAATTTATGTGAAAACGGCTAGTTACAACATGGTCCACTGTAATGCAGTCATGGACCATGTCATTGTCAAACAAGAACTTGTAGTTTTGCAGTTGAAATTGCTGTTGTTTTTTATTTTGATCTACATACGTAGTTGCTTCTTTAGTAAGTCCTCATTGTCATTTCATTTTCTTTGGCGTGGCGTGCACATGTTTTTAAAAATAAAAGTAGAAAGAGTGAGTTTAAAAAATAAAATTTAGTTAAATAGATAAAATAAAAAATGCAGTGTAGTTCACGTCATAGAAGGCGATTTCTAAAAGCAGAAAACTTTCAAAACTAATCCACTGGGTTGTTCTATGGAACATGAACATGGAGTAGTTTCAAGACTACTCCGTTGTAATGCATAGCTGGGTTATATGGTCCAGCCCTAGGACATCGTAATGTTAAAAAAACCATGTTTTTCCAATACATTTGGACTACCTTTAGACCTGGTCCTAGTCCCTTATGGGTTACATTTTACATGCGTGTATGGACCAGTCGCATTATTTGCAGGGTTTCTGAACTGTATTTGTGTTCCAAGTGTTAGTGTGTGTTAAAAATTCAACAAAACTTATTTTCAAATGCTTATTCCATGCATTCTCGCCTTCCACTTTGTTTGACGGGTGTGTGCATGCATGTATGAATGCACTTATGCCCAACAAACATTTTATTAATGAATACATATATACTACGTTTATACGCACGTCTTATTTGCAAATAAAAAAGGAGAATGTTGCCGTATAACTTTTTTATTGTAACTTATTAACTCACTTAAACAAGTCGTGAATAACGACACTATTTGCAAATAAAAAGTATGACGTTGCCACTTCATGAACGTTTTTTGTGTTTTACTTACCAAACAATCATATTTTCGTCACATGGCATCACTAATAATAACACAAGTTCTGTATGCAATGTCCCGTATAAACAGTGAATTTGTTATTTGCAAATAGTTCTATTTGCAAATAAGACGTGCGTATAAACGTAGTAATTGAGAGTTGTCAGAATCTAACCGTTTAGTGATCAGAGTTAATTTTGAAAATTAGATGGCTGGTCATATCTTTTGTGTGAACAGATTTGAAAAGCTTTTTCGGAATTCTATAAAAATATACTGCAGAAAACATTTAATGTTTTTTTATACATATCGGAATCAGGTCTTTTTGTGGAAATTATATCAAAGTGTTCGAAATTCTGAACTCCCTATGAGGACTATGTTATTGTTAATTATACCAAGAAACGAAATTTCTATTCAATAAACAATTAAGTGTTTAGAAAAAATCGTCTAAATGGAGGATAGAACATTTTTTACAATAATATATCTGAAATTTTTAAAATATGAGTACATATAGTTTATTCTTTCCCTTATAACATAAAAATCAGTTTAACGAATTTTTCAATCACCATTAATGGATGACATAGAGTTGCATTTGTGATCATAGGGCCAACAAAGTGTTGCACATGCAATTTCGACGTTATAGTGCGTTTCCACTATGAGCAAATCAAGTTGATTTGAGGAAATAATTTCGAAGTGTTTCCATTATGTTGATATATCCGATATGAAAATTTTAAAATTATGTGTGAAATCATGTCGCAAATTGAGTAATTTTGGCAAATCAAGTAATTTGACCCAAATCACGTACAGGAAAACGTACTATTAGTAGCTGGAAGGAAAGATTTTCGAGGTGTTTTGTCGCATGTTAAATTATCGGAAATCATGTAACAAAACACCTGTTTTACGCAAAATACGTATTTTGTTACAAAAAACGTATGTATGTTAGACACATTCCATAGATTTGAAGAAAATTATCATCTATTTCACTTCTACGCTCAATTAAAACCTTGAATATTATATAAATAAGTAAAGCAATTCATTCAAAACATTTGAATAAAATGATTTCATTGGTTTCTCTTCAAATGTGAAATTTTTATAATATAAATATAAACTACTAAATAAATCACTTAATATATAATAACAACAAGTCCTAGGATTTTAATTTTCTCGGTTTATATTTTACGGATTTTTTGAACTTTCATTTCAATATTTATTCGTATACATATTTCAATGCAACACTAAAATGCTTCACTTTCTTTCGATTTTTAACCCACTTGAAAGTAATACATTCTGTTCTTCTAAAATTTCATAATAATATACTCTGATCGAAGTATATTGAAGAGTTTAATCGATACGAGTGCATCAAGAACTTAGCACCCATTTGTTTGCAGGGTTATTGCAACTAATGAACTTAATTTAAGGATTCATTTTTATAATCAAAGGCCGAATGATGTAATATATAATAATTGTGTATAAATAGATACACATACATGTGTATATGTTAGTAATGTAACGAATATGTATAACTGAGGCGAATACGAATACGAACATTAAATTTAAAATCTAACGATATTTATCTATGGCTCGATTTATACCCCTTGAAACAAAATCTTCTGGCGTCAAGACACTTGATCGCATACATTATAATTCATAAAAGTTATCAGAAAATTGTAATGGATGTTATTCGATTGCTTTAGAAAACGATACAAAATACTTATTTCGGTCACAAAGTTAGTGGATTGTTAATACAGAAAAAGTACTCGGACGCTCTTGATGTTCTTGGCATGAGAATTCAGTGTAGTGTCTTTTAAGATGTATACTTTCCTCCATCTGATCTCCTTACTATTTATACTACATGTGTATATCCGACCGTAAATTGAATGCAACTCTCATGTACGGACCGGTGCTCCAAATTCTATTTTGAAGCAAACTGAAAGAGTATAGGAGATGGTGAAGAGGCTCATCGATGCATATTGGAATGTGTTTCACTGTTTTTTCTTTACTATAATGGAATGTGCTCTGAGACACACTCACATATTTGCGAACAACACGCTCTTCATTAAGAACACATCCATTTGTGGTCGATATACTCGTAATAATGAATTGCACTACGCATTACAGAGAAGCTTCGTTCTTTAGTCGAACTGTTCGTAGGGGCCAACCCTTGCGTACTGGTCTAATTTAGAAAAAATAGGCCAATATTCGGGAATACGAGTACTCGTTATCTCACTACTACATGTGTAGTGGTACAGAAAATGTTCATTAATATTAACTGCAAAATTAAAAAGATAAAGTCAAAAATTCTTTTGCCATATTTATAAAGAACAATAAATGACAATAACAACTTTTTGTTTTCTTTGTTTATTCAATGCAAATGACACAGGATATGATAAAAAAGAACTGCTTACGCATCACATACACATTTATTATTTTATTACATCGAACTTAGTTAATAAAAATTTTTTACGTTTTTTTCTTAAGGAAATTTTAATACTCTTAATTTATATTAGAATTATTGGAGAGGGAAAAGGTAAAATGTGTAGCGCTTCCGAGCTCTAGCGGAAAAGTAAACTTAACGAGGATGTCAGGGGACAAATAAACTAAATTAAACAACTGTCGTTATAACAGCTCCGCTCCAAATTATCGCATATGGCAAAATGAAATAGTTTTGTTTTTGTTTGTCCAAAATACATGTTGCGTGTACGTACGTGTACATATACATATCGAGCCTTTGCTGCAATAACGTAGTAATTCAAAAAAGCTTGTTTTGCAGAAATTGAGTTTAAAGTTTTGAATTTATACACAACTTAATGGTAAAAGAAAATTTGGTTCTTTTCTCAAGAGCTGAGTACACAAAATATTTTTATGAAAATTTTACAGAATATAAAAAACGACAAGGCAAATAATTTCGTAATATAACCTTAAAAAATTCAAATTTTGAGTTACTACGGTATTGCACCAAAGGCTCGATATGTATGTATAACATTGACAGCTTCTTTAATAGATGATTAAAAATTTACACTTTTTGTGTTTAAGTTGACGACACTTAGTTGCAACTACAGCAACGAAACGTCGCTACTGCAAAACTATTGTGTTCTTATGTTTTTGCATAAATAGCATAAGTATCTCGCCGAAAACTTTTATTTAAAAAAAATATGTGTATGTACAGGGTGAAACAAAAGTAATGTCATAATTTGAATTGGCTGCCGAAATTTACGCTGTGTTAAAACAACAATGGCCTCGTAGACTCTGGGTGCTTTCTGTCTTCTTATATCTTCTGTTTGCAATTTTCCATTCTCAAATCCAAATTATGGAACCAAGTCGGCGAAAGCTGCCAAAAACAACAGACAGAAGACAGATATTAAAATGAAAATAAAATAAGACATAAAACAAAACAACAACAGACATAAAACAGACAACAAAAGTCGTAAAAGGAAGCTAATTTATATAATGCATTCGTTATTTTACTGAATTTTGGTATTTAACTTAATTAATTAATTATAATAAAAGCTAAAAAGAATGGTTTTGATTACCAATCGATTAAAGAATTATTTTATTTAAGCTGAACAAAGAAGTTAACAGATCTGAAGAATAAATATTTTTACATAAATACTTTTTAATTCAATTAATGTTCAACTGCAAATTTCCTCAATGTCTTATAAATTAAAGAAAGCAAACTTGAATAAATATCTTCATTATAGTAATAATTTGTTAGTGAAAAAAAGGATTATCTAAAGGGACGATTTGCTGCTGCTCTCAACCATGGAAAGAAAAACTCTGCGACATACAAATTTTGTGCTAATTAATATGATTAAATCAAGTTTTACTTTAAATGAAAATATTACTCATATTACTTAAATTTATTAGTTCATTTGAATAATAATTCTTAAATGTTATTATTGAAGTGAACATCGCCAACAATATGTTTTTGTTTATTTGAACAGAAATGTCAAAATATTGTTGCTTTAAAACTTTTTCTTGCAAAACACTTCATACTGTCGAGTAGTGTAAACATTCATAATAAATAAAAACTATAATTTACAAAGGACTACTGTAAGGCTTTTAAGTTATTGAAAACAGACAAAGAAAAAATAGAAATAAACATGTCAATGGGTAGACACACATGCATGCCTGCAAGCTTGCAGTGAAAGCACATACTCGTGTAGATAATAATTTTATTGCTTCTATCACAGCTCATATTGTACAGAACATGTGTTGACAGGTATTAATTATTCTAGTTTTTGACGAGGGATGATTGCAGAGAGTTAGTGGAGAAAAATATATGATTTATTATCGTTCCAGTACATGGAATCGTAGTTGTATTTTACTTAACTTATGAAAACTACATCCAATTCCGCCAGCTTATCATATTGAGAATATTATATGATATGTTTTGAAAGTCTGGGTACTATTCCAAATCGGCAGAATCAGAGATTTTTTATTGGTTTGAAAACATAAATTAAACTCATAATGTCCAGCGATAGGCTAATGTTAAAATGATGAGCCCTTTACCTAAATTCAACCATTTCATACCCGGTTGAACTTTTTTCATGTCCATTTAAGCTGGTTGACAACACTGACATTACTGATATTGAAAGTAGATTAAATGGATTATTATTGCAGAATGTACCGGGAGTAGATCGAAATTTGAAATACTGTATATACATACATAAATATAAGAAGTGGGATAAGAATCGTTGAAAAAATGGCATCTCTTATACATATATAATTTTAGTCAAGACGAGCAAGTCAAATACTTTTACAAATTTATTCGTGGAGGTTCTCATATTTTAATGATAATAAATATCTTCGTTTTAGTATTAAAAGAAAGTTTTAATTAATGAATATTTCTTTAAAAATTAAATAAATGAAGAGATGAAAGATATTTATCGAACTGATAAATAGTTTTTTAATATTATGGATTATTTTTATCACATTTCAATTATCACAGATGCTTTACGAAAAATAACAAAAAACGATAATAATTATTATTAAATTATAATTTATATTAATAAATTTAATAATCATAATTCAAATGAAGTGAGTATGATTTTTTACATATATAAATTTTTTATATACGTATATACACACATATGTGCAACATTCTCTTGTACATATATTGACATGTCTCCAAAATATTTATCTTATAGATATGTAAGTGTATTTAAGAAATAAAATGCATACGATATATATGGCAAAATTTGGTTTATCATTCTTAAAACCAGCTTTGCAATAATTGGAAGTAAAATATGCTACAGTGTTCCAATTGTTTCAATATACTTCCCATTAGTTCTGGGCGATATACGTTATATATATGTTGTACCTGAATATTTCAAAATTTTACGTATTTTAAGAATACAGTACGAAAAGTTTTCCAATTTATTAAATCTTTGCAGTCATTTTGCCATCCCTGGTACCCAGAGTACAATATCAATAGACGAACAATAGGAGTTTGTTATTACTTTTGACCTTCTTGAGTGGTATAAAGTTCAATGATAAAAGTAATCGATTATAGCTGTCACATTTTCTATTGTTGTGCGTTTGCAAGTGGTTGTTAAAAAGGCAAGTGGTTGAACGTGGATGTTTAGGACCTTTTGTGCAATAAAGCCAAACGCCTTTAAAATGTTTGAAAGCGTATTATGGCGTTTTCTGAAATATGGCCATACGACTTAACAATGAAATTAAATGTTTGTGCTTTTTTGGGTGCAATATACCATTAAGTTTCATATTTAATATTTCTTTTCATCATCGGCAATTACATGCATCATTTTAATGTGCTGCTTTTGTTCATGCTGTGAATTATTAGGAAAGTTATCGCTTCAATTTTTGTTCTAAGTAACAACTTTGATATATTTTCCTAATTTTTCTTCACATGTTTTTCCCAAGCGTTATAATAAAACTTTTCGTTGTATCGATAATCCACGAAAAGAGATTAAAGTCAACTCTATGAAAAATTCTTGAACGGCACAAGTTCCTAATACCGACAGGAAAATATATATCGTTGCTCATTTGCTTAGATAACGCCATATCTCCAAAACATAGTTCTACAGAAAACGAGTTCAAAGTTTCTGATTCACACTCAACTTAATGAAAAAATTAAATGATAATCGCTGAAAAGGTGAGTTGATAAAATGTTTATGTTTATGAACTTTTTACAGAGGAGGTAGTACGATATGACGATTAATCCTGTCTTTGTCAGTTATGGTGAATTAAAAAACTTCCGGAACAAAGGTTTTGAGGTATTTTTGTCCACGCAAATTGCAGTAAAAAATATTTTTGGGTAAATGACTTCCCCACAAAATAATTTCAACAGTTTAGTCAATCCGTGTTATACCGAAATAAAATTGAGATTTGGCGAATATCGTAATATATTTTCGATTTTTATAAAGAATAACTTCGTAATTGCTTAATTGAAAGAAAGAATAGACATTCTTAGATACACATAATAAACGAAATGTCACATTTTATTGACACAGCGAAAAAAGAGCTTTCGAACAACAAATCTAACATCTGTACCACAGCTGTATTTATCAGGTGCTTAATCGTGATAGTTCTGCTCCAACAGAATTCCGAAAATGTTTGTCTCTATTTTGTTTCTAACTCTAAAATTTATTAAATTGACCTTTTTATATTTACAAATTAATTGAATTGAGTTTGAGGTCTTCTTTTTCATAAAAAACAATATTTGTATTGTTTATGATTTTTGAATATTTCAACACCCTGTGGGTGTCTTCTTCAGGAAATTAAATATCTCTACATATATTAAAATTACGTGTATGTTCGTGATCCCTAAACTCAAAAACTAACGGACCGATTTTGACTAAATTTTACATGCATACTCTATGGGCCGTGAGTAGTGTTTCTGTGTAGTCTGAAATTCGTCCGAGAGATGGCGCAATATTTTGGTTTTGTGTGTTTTTGCGCCGTAACTCAAGAACTACTGCACCGATTGTGACCAAACGATGGCCCAATATTTAGTTTTTTTGTGTTTTGCCTGATAGAGATTAGCGCGATAAGCCTATGCTGTGTTTCGCTGAAGGCGTTGGGTCCTTAATCAGCGTGTAGTGGCGTTAATTACCCCGATACCGGTATTTGAACAATAATTGCTATGTCGATTTAGTGCACATTTCATTCTTCTTCGAAATATCAATCCGCCATGACTTTGCAACGAAACCAGACTTGCAGTGAAAATAAAATTTGAAGGCAAAACAACGTTTGCCCGGGTCAGCTAGTATTTTATAAAATATTGTTTTATTATCATATTGTTTTTTATAAAAAAGAAGACCTCAAACTCAGTTCAATTAATTTCTGAAATTTATTTTTGTAATACTTGCTTCAGATCTTGTTTTTTATTCAAAAAACTTGTTAATATTGAATTACATATTGAAAGATAATTGCTCGTAACTTTAAATATATGTAAGGACTCGTATGTACGAGTGTTAAAATGTATTATGTATATCAATGTATTACAAAGTAATGAAAATTAGAGATTCACATGTTATAAAGGGTGTATCAGCACGAATGCAATTTTTAAATGTTAATATTGTTAAATGTTATAATTGTTAAAAAAAAAAATTGAAAAGTTATGCTGAGACCACTGGCAATCTTCGAAGAATTTTCAGTCGGAAAACTCGGACGGTTATACACAGTTAGACTCGTCAGGCGCGTAATTTAGCCTAACTGTTTTGAACATGAGGCCGAAATTGCAGTAATTGTGAACGGCATTCGTTATAGGAACATGATAATGGAGTGCTTATTGTCTCAACTGGACGGCATGTGGTTTCAGCAAGATGGCGCCACCTGCCACACCATGAAACAATCGATCTATTCTACAACAAATTATCTCAAGAAATTCAGATCTCAACTGGCCACCAAGTTCTCGGGCTTATGCGAGTAAACCAGAAACGATTCCTAAGCTCAAATCCGAGATTCAATGCTTCATCGTTGAGATACAACCACATCTCTGTGAAAAATTCATGGAAAATTTCATGAAAATAGTAATGAACGCTGCATTTCTACTGAGACACCCTTTATGTAGATTTTTTTGTTGTTGTAAGAAGACCTTATATCTAATGACCACTATGTCAATATAATTAAAATATTTTAATCATTTGCAGTTTACAAACTGGAGAAAATATTACCTAAAGTAGAACCATCACCAGGAGTGTCAGAAGGTAATTTTGTGCAAATGTATTTTAATTCTTTTAATACAAACTATCCTTCAGAATGGGGCTCTGGCTGGAAAGGAACAAATTTTATAGTAGAAATCGAAGAGACCACATCTGCTTCTGCTGCGGAATTGGACCACATGAACAACGAGAAAGGTGTCTCCAACGCGGAGATAATAAATTCAACAACGATTGTAACGCAAGGTAAAATACTCGTATAGTATTGTGCAAGAGTAAATATTAATTAAATTTTTCCTTATATTTATTTTACGATTCCTATATCGATACCAAGCGTTCGCCATATACCATATAATTTTTTTTATTGTAAATCAATCTTTATTAATCGGTTTTATTGGAGTGAATAGATGAAAAGTAGTTTTGAAAGTATTTCGATTGCTTCAACTATAGATGAGTCAGTGAATTATTTTTCACTCTAAATCATGTATGCTTATGGAATATTGCTGCACAGAAAATAAGTTAATTTAATGAAATTTGTTTGTCAAAAAGTTTTATTAAAACTTATTTTTCGTTAAACATTTTATATTTGAATACTTTGTCAGAAATTATAAAATATAAAATTTAAATCAATTGGTCTAGCTTGAGTTCGAGTACTGCGCTTTTCAATTCAGATTAAAAATTTTTTCTTATACTTTATATTAAAATTTATCGATATTTAAAAAAATATATATTTGAATTTTTCAGATTCGCCAGCGTTACTGTTGTGGCCCTAAAGTGTAATTTTTACCATTTTTGAAAGCATTTTCATCCTTTCATGATCCTTTCCTAAAATGATCCTTTTGTATCATTTTTTATAGTTCGTCACTTTTTCGAAAAATCGTCCTTACTATGGGTTTTGTTATGTTTATATTCAAAATTCATACACATTTCAGGTGTAAGCCAATGATTATGTATTATTTTTTCCAAGAAAGGAATTGAATTAAAATATGAATCCATTCATAATGAATTGACAATCCTTGAATGCATTTATCTTGTGAAGAAAATTAATTGAATCAAAATTTATTCATTGTGAATAAAAATATTTTCATCTTTCATTTTAAAAATATATGAATTGCATTGAAATTTTGAATTAATTCATTTAAATATGTTTGTGTTTCTAGTAAAAGTTCCAAAAATTTTGACAGACAAAAAACAACGCCTGAATTTCTATACTTTTGTTTTGAGAAACAAAACCAAATTTTTAAAATTTTGTTTTTTCATTCAAATTTTTTATTTACAAAATAAACTAATTTAAATTTTAATTCGATTCATATATTTTGTAAAATGATTTATTTAAAAATTTATAATTCATTATGAATTCATTAAAATTTTAATTTAACTCATTTTTTACAAAATAAATCGTTAATTCGTTATAAATGCATTCATATTTTCAGTCATTTCATTTGTGAATTAAAAAACAAATATAAATCATTCCTCTACAGCTACAGCTCTATGCCTTACAGCATCGCTTTACTGAAAGGATTTTTTCAAAACGAACACTGTTAAAAAAAATTAAAAAGTTAAAGTATTTTTTGAGTACAACACCGATAAATTTCAAAGTTAAATTTTTAAAATAAAATATTTTATTTTTGGTTTTGTTTGATAAATACAATAATTGGCTCCCTAATGGTGTTGAATTGTATACATGTTGCAAGATAAGTAAAACAGAGTCATGTTGAGTATAAATTCTATGTTGTGCTGTGTAAAAGCATTCTAAGGCTACTTTGAATATGTGTTTTGTATTATTCATATACGATAGAGAATTCTCATATTGTATTTGAATGTTTTGGCATAAACGTACTTGCATATGGTTGAATATTTTCAAACTGATTTAAATTCACTGACGATTTGTTTTAGCGATCAATGAAATGACGGGATATGAGCATCTAACGCCACAACAAACAAATTTCAAAATTTTCTTCAATTATACAATTAATACAGGGTGATTTCGTACTAACAAACATTAATATTGTTGCTACAAATACAAACATTTGCTTCATGTATTGTTTATTAATTTGAATGCGTGTTAAATAGTTGATATTCCTTAATAACAGCGGGCACCTAAAAGAAACAGGCACGTGAATGTTGTTACTGTAACTAACTTCTCCTTAATTAGAAAAATTATTAATCTAAATTATTAATCTAAATTAATCTAAATCGAACTTTTGTAAATTAAATGCAAGTTTCTTTATTGACGAAGAGTTTAAACAAAAAAAAAAAAAAAAAAAAAATTATAAAAAAACAATAATAATTAAAGAAGTCTAGTTCAGCGGAAAAAATATTCTACTCATTCATTGAACAATGCCCACCTCTGGTACAGCAGATACTTGAAAGAATTGAAAATACTTTGACTAAAACAGCAGAAAAATGTTTATCGCAATTTATTAATGTTTTTTTAATTAATTCTAATTTTTTCGAGGAGGTAATGACAAATTTAATATTATGTAGCCAAGTTATACCATAAATGTTCTTGGAACGTATGTGTTAATGAAATTTTTATAATAAAATTAGATTCAGAAGAACCATCTGTCTAGAAAGATTTTATTTTTGGAAAAAAAATATGACTTGGCATTCATAAGAACGAAATGCAGACATACGAGTATAGATTAACTCAAACCATAGCAAATAAATTTTTTTTAATAACAAAATATGTTTCATTATGATTGTTCTTTTCAGTGAAATCGAAGGCAATTATCACATAGAAATTTTTTTTCTTTCAAGGACCAAAAGTCATTGTGCGGACAGAGGAAGTTTTAATAGTTGGACTGGTGTTGATGCTATGGGTGGGTGCTATTATATTGTTCTTTAACCGTTGGGGAAAGATACGCATGTTGGAGCCGTATCAGCCGAAATTTCAACAGCAACATCGAGCTTCCTGCCCCTTATCCGATATCGACTCCATTCCTCATCAGGTAAATAAATTACTACTAATACCAATTCCCATTGCAAAGCAATTACAATAGAAGTTTAATATGTCTTTTTACTTTCACACATCTTTATATTCTAGCGATCATCTGTTTCTCGAATGTCTATGGGTTTTGTTAATAACGTTAATGTGCCATCATGCCAATTTGCTGTATATAATCCAACGATATACCCCAAAGGTAAATATTCTTAATTTCGTTCCCACACGTGCAGTACGTGTTTCATTTTCTTTCACTATCTTTGTTTCCATCACAAATGTTCCAATGAAATTTTCCCTCGCATTTGTTGGGACAGTTTCTAAATCGATTCATTTATTGTTTTATTTCACCTTTTAAATGCTGAAAAGTTTTTTATTGCGTTCCATCTTAAAGCATACATTTTACTAGTAGCATTATTGGAGAATTATTTCATAAATTTTTCTCATCGAAATTTAAATGTAATTAATTTCATTTCATTTGTAAGGACGTTATTTGTTTGATATAGCAAAGTAAAGCGTACTTACAAAATAAATAACGATACCCAATTTTGAGACATTTCTTTAAGAGATTAACATCAGTTGTAAATTATATTTAAAAAAAAAAACGTAGTTTTGGGAATATAAGCTTTACTCTTCGAATGAGAAATTTTTTTCTTTGTATCGAAGATTACACGAATCTCTATATACATATATAAAAATTACGTGTATGTTCGTGATCGCTAAACTCAAAAACTACTGGACCGATTTTGACCAAATTTTATATGCATGCTCTATGGGCCGTGAGGAGTGTTTCTGTGAAGTTCGTCAGACAGATGGCCCAATATTTAGTTTTTTGTGTTTTGCCCGATAGAGATTAACGCGATAAGCCTATGCTGCGTTTCGCTGAAGGCGTTGGGTCCTAAATCAGCTTGTAGTGGCGTTAATTAACCCGATGCCGGTATTTGAAAAATAATTGCTATGTCGATTTAGTGCACCTTTCATTCTTCTTCGAAATATCAATCCGCCATGACTTTGCAACAAAACCAGACTTGCAGTGAATATAAAATTTGAAGCCAAAACAACGTTTGCCCGGGTCAGCTAGTATTAATATAAAAAAACATAATAAATTTTTATGCTTTTGAAAATATATGAAAACGCATTACATTTACACTAAATTAACGCTTAATTTAATTACATTAAATTAAGCGTTAGTAAAAAGTGACTTCAGCAAAAGTGGACAACAAATTGACCTGTAAATAATTTCATTATTAAAGCCTACTTGTAAAATAAATTTATTTTTTTAATGTGCCAGAGTTTATATAACTATAACAGAAACAATTGAGCCATTGGAAGCCAACATTCAATGCAAAAACGCAAACTGTTTGATATATAGATTTTGTTCATACAGGTTAACAAAAAAATTCAGATCTATGCCATTGGTATGTCTTTTTCTCATAAAACATTAAGAGAAATTAAATATTATATTAGAAGTAAAATGGACAAAAACTGGAACCAATTTAAAAAACGAGTGTTTATTCGAACTCACCGCCCTAAATAGCCCTAGAAATAACTTTCAGTTGCTCGTATCCAAAATTTTGTAGACTTTCGCAATCAAAGTGTACTTCAATTTAGAATGATCCGAATCGAGCCTTTATCTGAAAAATATGGCATAGATTAGAATTTTTGTCGACTAGAACTGAATTGTTTTTTTGTTAACCTGTATGAACAAAATCTATATAAAAAAACAGTTCATTTTAGCATTGAATGTTGGCTTCCAATGGCTCAATTGTTTCTGGTATAGTATATAAACACTAAACTTTAAGCATTCCCGTTGCTTGAGGTGAAATTGCTTTTCTGGAAAATAGTTCATTTAAAAACTTTATTGTATTGTAAAATAAATGAGCCACCACTTGAAATTTGTTCAGACATTTGAAACGTTACGACGTTAATCAAGGTTAACAAACAGAAACTGCGAAGTTACCTGTCTTGTCTGCACCTGCGACCTTTGGACTACCAGTCCTACGAAGGCACTCTTGGACGTACCACCAAATAAGCAAATAAAACATTTGCAAGGAGCTATTTTCAAAATTACTCTAAGTTACTACTCCTTGGATCACTCACAGGACAACGATTGTGGTAGCTGAAGCTGTAAGAAGAACACGTATCGAATAAAAATCTTGAAATCAAGAAAATCGCCAAATCCAATGTGAGCGTAGAACAATCCTAACAAAGCTAACGTCCCCAAAACCCTATACAAATGGCTTTTCGGATGAGCAAAGAAACTATTCTCCTCTTGCATCGCTCCGTTTCTGTCCATTGACTATTTCTGACAAATTTCATTTTGCCATAAATTAGTTGTAGTGTGTAATTAGTTGGAGATGTGTTATTATTGTTTCAATTTATTGATTATCTCTTCCTTCCTTAAACAATTCCAAAAATAACGTTTATATGTCTGTATCCATTTCTCCAAGTAAACTCTGTGTCAAATAGTAAAAAATGTATAATTTGTTTTGTGGACAATCCAAAAAATGTTCTCAAATATCAGTTTCTCCTAATACGAAAAAAGAACTAAGTCTGAATTGGCCCAAAATTAGACCGGGATTAGATTGTAAAGAAAGAACGAAATGTCAAGCTTTCATAAAGACAAACAGCAGAACAACAAAATTAATTCTCGAGCAAAAGAACTACATGCGTTTGTATGTATGTATGTATGTATGTGACATAACATATTAATGAACATTTGCATGAAAATCATTATTGGTTCATCATAAACAGAATTAGATGATGCGTTTACAATTACTGAACAAACACACTACATACATACATATATGCTACACACAAGCAAACAAACATAGAAAGGTAAACATGATATTCAAAACATTCATGTACTTACGAGTTTGTATGAACGTGAATTATCCTTCAATGGAAGCAGTTCAGGTTTGTTATTACGTCGTCTCCTTTTGAGAAAACTGCTTGTTGGCATAATAAAATACAAACTTTCTGTATGTGTTTACATACATTCATGGTATGTAATTGTGTGTGTGTGTATGTTTAGCAGAAGGAGTATTATTGCACATCTTTTCCATTAATTTTATTACATTAGATGGATTTTCATGAAAAAAAGTTTTAACTAAATAAAATTAAAAGGTCTTTATCCGTTTGAAAGTATTCTTACATACACAAATTATCTTTTCTACTCAAATTTCTTCGGTATATTAAGTTCGTACGTGCTTAATTGTGCGAGAAGGGTTATATGGTAGGGTCAGACGAGGCAATTATTGCTCCTTTAATGCAACATAGACACATTTCAAAAAACTCAATTTTCGAATTATTAATGAAAAAAAGTATTTATCGATATCCTCTTTATCTGTAGAAAAAAATCATAATACCATCGGTCTTAAAAATTACGACAAATTTAAAATTTCCCTGGATATGATGACTGCTTGGACAATAGCTTGTGAACTTCTGTGGCTCCAAATGCGGCGATTCTGTTCAATGGCACATCCAGTTACAAAAAAATCGCTTCATCAGAATTAACTCCACAACAGCCGAGAACTTTAAAGTACTCCCAGAAAGCAGTGATATCAATGCAAGGTTAACGTGTTTGTCATATACATTTTTTGCCCGTCTGACCATTGTGATATTATTTTACAAGCTTTAAAAATAACAACGATTGCTTGAACAGCTGTTGTCAATTGAATTAAAGTGCATGACTTTTCATTTAATGCTCCGATGAACATTTAATAATAAAAATTCAAGTCTTTTATGTATGTATGTACGTATGCTGCAGTGAGTGTGTCTTCTGTTAGGAAGGAATTTCCATATTTTCCAAATGAGTATGGTATTTCATGGCTATAACCATTGTTTATGCATGTGGCATTGGACAATTAATAAATGAAGCTGATAGCTTCTGGAATATTAATTTCAATTGAATTCCTTTTTTCATTTGTTATCGTTGCTTTTGACAAATTTCATTAATAAATGACAATAAATGTACTAATAATAATCTAACGATTATTTACAAAAGTGTGAGAAAAATAATACTTTTTCTGCAATTAAAGCTGCCATAAAGGTGAATTCACCCATTCGTTCTGAACGTTCAGAACGCTTTTTTTATATGTAGTTTGATGTCTCTATTTTGAGAAACAGAGTAAATGTAATGCGGAACAACAACAAAAATTTCGTTCAGAACGAATGTGTGAATTCAATTTAAGGGGAAGAAAATTCATTTATCCACATGCATAAAGTCTGGTATGGAGTTTTTCCCGCTGAATTTCACGATAAAATTTTATTTCTACACGGAAAATTTATGTTGTATGCAAACGTGGAGAAGTTTATTTCAATGAATACAAATTCTCTAACTTTTAAATAGAAACGGGATAACATTTTTTTAGTCAATTTGAAAACACAAATATGAAAAAAAGTCTGCGCTAATTGTTATTATATCCCTGTAATAATATAAAAATTCCGTGTACTTTTCTGTGTACCAGCAAATGGAAAATTTCTTGAGAAATTTACCATCCTGAATTTCCGTAAGATTTTTTTACACACAGTTTTTAGAGGAACGTGAAATGCAGAAGGAGCTCCGTACTAGACTTAATGTCCAAATATAATTTTATTATACGTACATAATTGTGTTTATTTGTATTTTTAAGGTTATTCAGCACATTCTAGACTACGGCAAAATTCAGTATTTGTGGGTCCAAGTCCAAATCAATTTTTAATGCCAAAACCACCACGAAAAACGCGTTCTGCCATGGACTTGCATTCGATTGTTTTAGATGAAAACGCGGAGCAAGTATAAGGAAGTTTGGCTTTGCCATTGAATGTGATTATTCTAAAAAAAACTATACTATGGGATCATATTATTGTTAAAATTAAGATACTCTTTATCTCCTACTTACAAACTATGGAACTTACGTCTTTAAGGAGAAAAACTAAAATATTTTATCAAACTATCACATATTATATTTGTACTTAAATACTCTTATTATACTTTTCTATTACATACATACTATTTTATACATCATCTTTAAGATTAAATGTTGATAACTACTATTTCTTTCATATACATATGAATTTATGAATTTATGCTCCAGTAGAGAAGTTTTTTGTTTAATTTCTTTCTCTAATATCTCTAACAAAACTAATTTTTGGCCACGTAAAGTACTATGAAGTTTATCTGTATGTGTAGCGTCAGTATACATATGGTTTTTTTAATCCAAGATTATCTGCCCCATTTAATAGAAAATATATTAAAGTTAAAAATTAAAAACGTACCAAAAGTCCAAAATAATCTCTATTTAGAAAATAAATGATTTTGAAAACCAACTCATCAGTAGACTTCAAACATGTTTGAGAAGCATTCAACCTACCATTCCACCAAACATAATGGGAATTTCGGGAAAATCAATATATATCCATAAAAGGGATACAAAACTTTTATACAAAATATGCAACAATCAACTTACATTCAATCTTTTTATTTTCTTACAACCTTTATAAACTGCTAAGGCTACAACGAATAGTTTTTTAATAGTTTTTTTTTATTATATCGGAATTGCTCCCAACTAATCATATTTGAAAATTAGCTTTTGTTTGTTGTGGTGTAGCTATTCATATATCGATACTTCATTGGTGCTATCCAAACCATCAGTGAACTTCAACCTGTTTGCATGTATTCAATCTCTTATGTTTATACAAAAACCAGCATTTACAATATGAGAATTCAGTCAAATATGAAAAATACAAAATATACAAGCAAAGCAGGCTTATAATGTCTTAATACAAAAAGCATAGCAAGCAATTTATATTCGATATGAATCTATTTTATTATTCTTTCCTTGAGGTGTATTTATTCGGAAAGACACAAAATTGTTTATTTTAAATACAAACCGTTTGATGTTCACTGATGATTTGGTTAGCACACATGAAATATCGATATATGGACAGCTTAACTCGCAGCGAATAAGAGCTATTATTAGTGCCGAATAACTTTGATAAATATTTAATAAAAAAATAACATATTTTCTAACCATAAAACATAAATTAAACAGAAAATTTAATATGCATGGGAATATCCTGTATTCACAAACAATAAAACATTTTCAAATATGACAAAATCAGCCAAGCTTTTGTTAATAAAGGGCATCTCATTTGTCTTCATTTATCTAGCGCAGTGATTTTGCCAACTAGAGCTCTGCCTACGGCTGCTCCATAGTCGGTTTATCTCTTGGAATCATTAAACGTGAACATCAGTATGAGATTTTTGTTTAGTAGTCACTGGAATACTAAAAGGCGTACCATTATTAAATAAACTTGTCTATTTGTAAGGCTTATGGATGCTGCTTTTATGTAATCCTTTGGCAAATCGTCTAGGTTGTAATGTGATATTCCATTTTTCTTTATTACAATAACCTTTCTATTGGAATGTGGTACAGTCAGTTGGATGTCCTAAGCTGATGCCTGTATTTCATTTAGGACTAAATTGGATACTTTCGATTTTTGTTGTTCAAACGTTTTATAATAAAATAAAAATGTTTGCAATCGACTGACTTATCGATAAAAATTTTAAATAAAAATTAAAAGACATTAAGCTTAAAAAATAAATTAAGTTTATTAATTAAAATAATGATTTAATTTATTATTTAACAAAATCCGACATTTCAATAACTTTTGAGTATCAAATTCAGCGAAAATTTTATGTTGAAGAATTTAATAAATTGCAAAAATTAAAATCGTCAATTGATGAAATGAAAAAACTTTAAATATATTTTTTTTAAAAGACTATTTGTGTTCTTTTTCTTTTTCATGCTCAAGATTACTGAAATGTTTGTAAAATTAAATCCGTACAATAAAATTCATAAATCAATTTAAGCTTAAAATTTAGTGCGAAATTTCAAAATCAGCAAAGAAAAATGTTGCAATAAACTGATTATTGTTCTCTTTGGACTAAAATAATTAAGTTTTAGAGAAAACTTTTTTAACATCACTTTCAATAATGTTTGGTGAAGCTGTTAATTTTCATCGTAGAGCTGCAAAATTATTGCACTATTCCCTCCACCCCCACCGATCGATAAAAAACCAATTGAAAATAAACATTTTTATATATGAACTTTATTTTAGCCATATATCCCGTAGTCCCGATAAATTTCAATATTAAGTTTTTATATGTTATATTTGATTTTATTTAACAATTTTGTACAAATTTATGTTATTAAACGACAAGTTTCAGCGATACGTTAAGGATATATTCCACGAGTTGACAAACAGAAATCAATTGAATACATAAATATTGTTATTATGGTTGGAATATTTATTTTTCATTACTGCATAAACGTGGGGTTGCAATTGATTCTATTCCATCGAATCAAATATTCAAAAAATTATATCAAAATAAATAATATGTCCCTAAAAGAGAGTCATGTTAAGACGAGGATGTGCTAAAGGAAGGACGTGTTAGCTGAGCTCTACCATGTGTACTTTGGAGAAAAAAGAACGCCACATCACATCTAGGAAGAATAATATACAAATAAAATTAAAAAGAACGGCTCTTTGAATTCAGTTGCTGCACATACAGATACTAGTGAAGTCTTTACTGGATGTATGTACATCCTCGAATCCTATTGCAAATACTTAATAACTTTTTTAATCTTAAGAAAATCTCTTTCTTGTTATTTTTGTTAATTGTTTCTTTAGGAAAAAAACATACTTTTAGTATAATAATATTACATACATACACAAGATTATGTATTTACATATACGATTATATACATACATACACACTTTATTTTATATTTATTTATGTAACGAAAAGAGTCACATTCTTTATGGAATATTTTTGTATTAATACTTTATGCATGTTCGCCATGTACAGAAAACTTTTCACAATATATCATATTTGCATATGTTTACACACACACAAATTTTATATGTATGTGTACGTATGTGGGTAATAGTAAATTTGCGGATCAATTATCTTTTAAATATAAATATAATACTAATAAGACCCTCGGTTTCCGGAAAATATCTCAACCAAATTGAAAGAATTTCATAAACTTGTTTAAAACAAACACTTAATTTTTAAATTTTTAGTTCTAGAGTTTATTCTCTCTTTTTGTAGTTAGTATTTTCTGTCCAATAGGACTTACATAGGTACATATAATCTGACCTTAATGACTTTTATATCGGTTGTTTCTAATTGTCTGATTTAAGGACGCAGACATGGAGAAAATAATTAAATGGTTTGAAGTCACACGAGCGAGAAGGATAATTTTAAGAATATTAAGCAATAAAATCGTTGGATTGTTGAGAAAAAGTTCCAGCTCGAATTTTTGGATGAATAATAATGTTTCCTTCAACTCATTGAATCTAGGGCACAAACGTTGCTCCCACCTAATTTGGTATACACCGCTGCAAGTATAATGTCCTGCTCCAAACGAATACATTTAAAATTAAAACTAATTTGCGTAACATCACGGGTTTCGACCCATCCCACCTCCTATTTCCCTTCTTTGTTGTTATCACCCTTAACAGTCTTGCCACTTGTGAAGCATGTTTAATGATGCAACATTTCTTATTTTCTCCAGTATTACGAGTACTTAAAAATACCACTGTTTCCTTAAATTTGCTATTATGTAGTTAGTTTTTTTTAAGGAACAGTGCGCGAGACCATGATAAAAAGCTTTAACCATATAAATGTACAAAAGTTCATTAGACACATTTACAAATAAAATAATTAAGTAAATGAAAATACATATTATAATCATATATACGAGTATTATTGTTGTAAAAGAAAAGCAACATACATACATAATTGTTATTTAAATTACATTGTTTCAATATTAATAAGAAATATTAATTTTTATACTTTTTATACTGGAAAAGGGATTGGGATTTATTTTTTCAATGAAATCTCCAAAGCAAAACTCGCCTGGGTAAATTATTTTGTTATAAATTTTAGTGTGTTGGTGATTATAATGTAAATAAAATTTATATTTTCCATTGCAACAAGGGAAGTGGAACGCCTTGGAGTAACTAACTGAGTGGTTTATTTTGAAGATGGGGCAAGTTCATTCTTGATATTGCGATGCAAGTGTTTTACGGAAGATGCGGCCATTAAAAATAATGATAATCAACAAAATAGTAGCAGTCACAGTTCTTTTGAATTATAATTATAAGGAACTGACGTTATTTTTCTAACGATTATTTTTCTAAAAAGTGGGAGAATATAAATTGTTTAGTGATTCCTTTTCTTTTCAGTAAAATATTTGGGATGACTTAAATAGGCTTGAAATGGCGTTCATAAAAAATATATTTTTTTATAATAATAAAATTTGCAAGTTAATGAAATTTTATTCAGCATTATAAGCGCCTCTAAATGATTCATCAATTATTATTCATTAGTATCAATGCAAAAGAACCTTGTTATATTTCCAAATACCATAAAGTGAACTTGCTCTACTTTCAAAGCAAACGGTTCAAATAAATCGCCAGCATTTTCAACTTTTGTGTGTCTGTGTGGGTTTTTGCCCACAGATTCAAAGTTATCTTTACAGTAAAACAACATTATTTTCAGACATATTTTCAATAACTCTGTTCGAATAAAATCTAAAATCTAAACATTTCTACAACTGTCGAAACTAATTAATGAATGTTAAAAATAAACGTTTGTGTTTATTTTATTTTAAAATAATTTACATCAGAAAATAATTTTCAATTGTCAGATTTTATAATTCTTGCAGTCCCTGTTGTGAATGATGAAAATTTTTTGTAACACCAAATTTCTAAAATTGTATTATTATTATTTAATTTTAAGAAATAATGTCATTTACAAAAAAATCATATAAATACGAATACCTATTATATAAACATATTTATAAGTATGTAATCATGTAGAATATATTATTTATGAATTACATATACATATATTTACATACACATATAAAGAAAATAAATACAAACCAAATAATACTCTTAATATATATAAGTATGTATGTGTACCAGTATATAACTATTTATGTATTAAAAGAATCTGAGTCTACTGCACAAAAGATGTGCAAAGGTACATAGATGCATATTGATGTAAATTTAATAAATCAAATATGAAAAATAAATGAATGAAAATAATTTCTCAAATTCTAATCAACTTTTAGTTTAAATAAGTCAATGTGGCATTGAAAAGTAAAGTAAATTCGCTTGTAATTAAAATTCTCAAGAAAAATTACTCTTTTTGTAATTTGCATATGGATCTAAAAAATATAAGAAATGAAAGGTCCGTCTGAGCAGCCACCCTCGATTGATATTTTGTGTTTATCGAAAGCTTTTCACAATTTCACTTTTCAGTTTCCTATTAGAATTTAGGTTACCTTCGGGAGCAGTCACGCATATCATCAGCACTGATCCTTCATCCACTTGGGCAGGCATAATTAAAATTTTTAATCAAATTTACTTGTCTACCCCGAGTTCGATTACTGAATTTTTAGGTATTCTTAGGAAATTGGGTTAATAAAATTTTCAATTTATTCTTGTCAAGAACGAAGAAGAGTCTAATTATTACACTAGCAGAACAGAACGGCAGTAGCGTGCCACCTCTAAATATTACCCAACCTTATAATTTGGAACATGTACTTAAATGCATAAGCAGCCATATGACAGTCACATCATTTGGGATAAAATTAAACACTCTAAAATGCATGTACAAAAAGTGAACAATAAATACAAAATATGCTCGAAAGATTCTATAGAGGCTAAAAAAATGCTGTAAAGGTAAAATATGCAAACGTATATTGCAACAAATATGTACATGCCGATGTCGATGCGAATAAAAAAAGAAATTCCCAAATGCTTAAATATATTTTCGGTATCTCTTTGATAATTCCAGTATGTAAATTCAAAATAAGAAATAACTTTTATCACTTGCTTGATGCCAACGAAAATTGTACAATACAATAAATTCTCTTTCGCATTCAAGGCTCTCTCCTTCATATTTAATCCTGTAAGCTAATGAAAACAGCATAATGGTTAGTAATAAATTTCACATAATGCTTTAAGACTCTTAAAAGCACATAAACAAAACTAATCAATGCTACTGCGAAATTCTTAGTCGAGAAAGCCACGACTGACAAGGGGAAAGGAATATAAAACATGAGCAGTTTTTAACGTTCGAAACGAGGCATAAAAATTTAACGTTGAACATGTGCAGTGGTAGTTATTCGTAGAAAAGACGACACTAGAGCATTAAAAGAAAAAAATTTCTTTCATTTGGGTCACCAGTGGGGTTCTTAATTCTTTTTGCAGACAAATAACAAACAGCACTTTTACGTTAAAATTCTAACACGTGTTTCGACTTCAAACGGAAATGTATTTAAGACAAATTCAATGGCGGTTATTTACATTTGTTGTTTGGCAAAGTCGAACGGTGCAAATGTCCATAACAGCTAAAGCTCTAACATACAAACGAATAAATCGTGAGTGGAAATCGGACGAACTAAGTCCGCGCCCGAAATACGATTTCATTTAGTTACGATATTAGCAAGAGTAAGAACAATTATTTGTACTTGTATTTATCTTTATGTGCCGATTGCGGATGGCAACCGAAACTCAAATTTGTAATTTTCAGAGATGTACTAATAATTAACTGAAATGTACGACTCTTAGTTGCCAGCAACTGGCAACTCAATTCAGGTTTGGTTGCATCCATAAACAACCCATGAGTCTAAATAAAACTGAATCTATTATTTCTTTGCAATCTCGTAAATATTGTGTTTCAATTCTGTGATAAACTTTGTGCAACAAAGATTGATTTATCTTTAAGAGTCCATCCGTATATTGTTCCAGTGCCCACTTTTGAAATGAGTATTGAGTCGTAAGTATAAAATGTTATCTATATGCAAAGTTCTAAATATTACGTATTAATAAAAATATGTGTTTATGTTTTTATTTATGTACATATAAATAAACATTTATACCCATAAGCATTTATTTCCCTTTTTTATTATTTATATTTTCAATATAATGGAACAAAACAAATTCGAATTTATGAGGGTCACTCGACAACACAGAATGTTATGAAATGCACAGAAGTCAACAAACAATTTGAAAAAATGACTGGGGATATGAAAAGACAATGACAGAAGAAACATTTTCAATAACATTTTTGTGATCAAAATCATTAAATTAAGTTAAAATTTACTCGAATAGAAAATATTAAATTTTTTTTTTTTTTGTTTGTTTTAGACACTACAAGTTGAAGCTTTAGAAATAGCAATACCTTAAAGCAAAAATTGAAATTAATAATACTCGTATATTAATCTCTAGTAATGTTTTCCATTATGTAGGATATTATATTTTTTAATGGACTAAAATTTTTATAAAAAATTAAAATGTCTCTGGGCAGCGGTAGCGAATTTAACCGCACAGTATGCATATCGTATATACCCACCCAAATGTCGGTTAATGGGGTTGATCCGTTCTGTAAGAAATCGCATAAGCCGAGTTCTTCTAAAGTCTATTAATTCGTTTTTTAATTTAGAAATAACGTTTCAATTTGAATTGATGTATTGAAAGTCAAACAGAATTACCTAAAAATTCAACATAAATTTACTCGTATTTCAGAAAATATTTTCATTAGAACTAATCGTGATAGAATCTTTTGCTCGAAGTTACTTGTTCACAGACTTTGTCATCCTTAAAATATATTGTTTATTTCACTTTGGAGCGCTATCTAGATCCATATTTAGAAGTTCATTCTGTAAATAAGTCACGATCTAAGGTCCAAGTTCTAAGTTCTAAAGCGTCATAATTACATGGACTGGCTATTTATTGTAATATAAACTGTTTTTCCTTAAGTAACTTCTTGTCCTCACGAGCAATTTTAATTTTGCAATTCTTGAGTTTATGGGAGAGAAACATTGTTGCCAAAGATTGACTAGTAAAATATACTGGATTTTTTTTGTTGTAAAATATGCTAAAATATGCTCATATAAATTTGCCAATTTTTGCTGACAAATAAAAATATAATGAAAAACGTTTAGTCGGCTTAAGAACACAATATAAATATTTTTTAAACTACATTTTTCCACTTTTAGTTCCTTTTTCAAAATTAGCGCAATAATATTTCGTAATATATGACGTTATGAGGTAATTTGTATCATTTTCTTTATTGCATTTATTTATAGAAAAATCGTTTCGCTTAGCATTAATATATTTTTGGAAAGAGTTTAATTGGCTAATGGTCAAAACCGAGATAACCGCCTATAGTTCCCCCAATTTTTTGCTGAAATTGCCGAACGAGAATTTCATCGTGTGGACAAGAACCCATCTTGAAAAGAAACTAAAATTGTCATTTAAACACCGTATAAACTTGACTTCGCACAAAACGAACTCACGTAAAACGAGGTTTGCGTATGTATGCCTGTGTATGCTTTACGTCAAAACGATTTTTTAATTTTAAATTGTCTGGATAAGAAATTTAAGCATAATCTTTGTTTTTCATTATATACATACATTGAATTTTATTTAAATTTATAGCAAATTCCTTTAACGATAGGGATTAAGTGAATATAATATATACATATATGAGTACATAAGTATATAAATACATATAGATATGTACGTGTATATATATATAAGTACGTACATTCATACATTTGTACATAGAAATATCACTTACAAAAGGTTCGTTTTTACATTTTTATCTTTCAAATACAGACGTTAAAATAAGGGAGTGAATGAATGAATGGCTTTCCTCGCTTTTTGCTCCTTCAGAATAAAACGTTATAAACAATTTATTGTCTTGATTTGTGTCCTAAAAATTAGGCACACCATTTTTCATTTAATGACATCCATTTCATACAAATAAAATCTGAAACATTTTGTTTTAATCGTTCACCGCAAATATTTTGAATTTCTGGCACGTATTCTTTCTTAAAAATTCCTTACAAGGCATATAATTTTCCTTTTGTGCAGATATTTCTTTCAAGTTAATGCTATGGAAAGTATTAAAAAATATAATTGACACTAAAACAGAAAGGACCAACTTCTTACTTCTTTGTTTTGTCTTCTTAAAGGCGCCAATGGCGCTTTACTCGTCAATGTCTTGAAGCAATCAAATCAAACAATACGTTTTTGGTGAAATGGTTTTTATTTAATGAATATTATTTACATACAAAATGGCTTTAAAATCTTATATATATATATATATATATATATATATATATATATATATATATATATATATATATATATATATATATATATATACTTATATATATACATACATATACATATATTGGATGTACAGAAGCTTTTTAAAAATCCTCTTAATCAAGATTGCAACTTCTAAAATCAGATGATTAATGAACATATGAATATTCATACATGGATAAGTATATACATATGTACATATATTTTCATACATATACATATGTATGTATGTACGTATTTCGTAATTAAAAACAATTTTTTGGTTTTACTCATTTTTAGTATATAGTGATTAACAAGCGTAGTTACCAACACACATACATACATATGTAAGTACATACAAACATACATATTTATAAAATAACATTGTGAATTTTCATTTGCTTAATTGATAGATTATCGTTCGGAATGAATAAATTTGGGTCCTAATTTTTATATACTAAAGATAGCTGACTGTTCATTAGCCATCAATCTTAATGTACATATGTACGAGTAAATAATGTAAAAAAAAATTTAATAAAAATTGTGATAAAAATCTAACCGACAAGAAAATTATTTTGCTTGAATTCTGAAAACTTCAACTAATAATTATGGGGGACAATATTGGAGTGAAAATAAAATTTACTTTAGAGAAAATGTTTGGCTGAAATATTTTCGGCAATAATTTTTTCTGAGTCAGAGTATGACTCTTATTTATTTTTGATGTGCCGATTTTATTCGTCTAACAAAAATACAATTAAAAATAATTAGGGTAGAGTAATTAATCAAATACTATACAACGGTGATTTTCAAATGTACGAGTATATCATGTTTAATGATTAGAAATGACAGGAACACACCTCATCAGCAACCGAGTCAACTACTTGGTCAGAATTTTAACAGATGCTCACATTGTTAAAGTTCCGCTCTATGACAGGAGAGCAGGAAGAAACTGTTTTGCAACAACATAAAATCACACATTATAAAAAAAGTTATGTTTTTTGCATAGGTGTATGTATATGTATGTATGTACATATATATGTATGTAAAACATAAATGATACAAAGAGGAACTCGTTATCTTCGCATGACCAAGTTATATGTCCACTTGTAATTTATATCCTTCAGCTTATTGAGCATGATTGAGGTGGAATTATTGAAGTAAAATGTCATTTATTTAATAGTAAAAAAGACATTACAATGACATAGTGCTAACGATGCGAATCCATAAAGTGATTCATCTAAACACTTTAATTAATGACAACAAAGTCAGAACCGTCCATCCCCTAAGCCAATAGCAGACAACAAAAGATTTGCAAAACGTTGGTTACAGTTTTTCGGCCGTAATGTCAATACCATTTTCCAGAGTCGTACATGAAAAACTTTATTGGCGAAATTTAGTTTAGCAATAACGTTAAGATTTTTTCTAAATTAACATTTAAAAAATTCATATTTGTCCTATTCGTGAATATGTTTCTCTTTCTTAAAATTGCCACCATCAATCAATCCTGTGTTGTTGTGTTTGTTTACTATTTTGTTAATTTTTTGTTTATGGGTAACAAACAAACAGTTCATGTAAAAAATGGTCATCTTTTATTCGCAGTAAGGATGATTTATTCGATCTCTCTCCAAGTCCCAGTTTAGATGATAAAACTTTTCTTCCAGCATGTTTTCTTTTTTTCTTTCAACCTGCAATTGCGTTCACACAATGAAGTGCATATAAGTATAAATTTTTCTTCCTCTTTCGTTACTTGCCTACAAAGAAAGAATTGCTGAAAGAAATATGTCATCGTCTAAGCATAGTCCAAGTTTTGTGTTATTCATAAAGTTAAGATGAATGTAAACTTGCAAAAAAATGGAAAACCAGAAGAAAATCTAGATTTTTAAAAATAGTGTTTATCGATAAACAATGTATTCTTGAATTTTTTATTTTCCCAAACCTTATATAGTCATTCCAGCAAAACTACGAATGCACTTTATCGCCTAGTAATATTGTCATATTTTTTATTGAAAATTTTTTGCCAAAAGTTTTAAAATTTATTATTTTGTGCCGTCAGCGATAAAGACTTTTTAAAACCAGTAAAACTTGCTAAAGCTTTATATATGCATGTACGAGTATATACTTATAAGGAACCTGTGTAAAACGAAATTGTTAAACGTTCAAGTATGTATAAGGATAGTTACGAATTATATGGCACGCATTCGGATTAGAAGCTTGACCCCATGTTTAAGGTTACGTTACATATTCGGCATGTAGAGTGAACTAGTATTTTGAAGGACTTCGGAGTTTAGTACAACTAAACAATTTGTATTGACGGAAACGTATTTTTATATTGTGAACTGGAAAATTGCATTGCTTTCAATGTTTGGGCATTGTGTAATGACTCTTGCCAAGAATAAATAATCACCACTTTAACATTAATTGGGTAGTTTTCCTGACCAAGTGGAAAGATTTAAAAAAATTTGATGTGGCAGCAACATTCATGTAATCTAGCGACAAAGCCGAACAAAAATTGATTGTTGTATTTGATAAATACATCATATATTCAAACCTTTTCAAACCGTAAAACATTCCATTGTGAATAATTGGCACTATAATGTATGGGTTGGGGTGGATTAAAGGAAATCGATTATTTATACATAAAATTAATTGTATAGCAACTCGCCATCGAATTAATATCTAGAAATGGCATTTGTATCATCAAAGTTGCAGTAAGCATACGATGAAACACTCAATATGTCCACAGCTATAGATTAAACTTGAAGGTTGCCAATTCACCACAAGTTACAATACCATATCATTCTACTTTCAAGTTTCGATGAAGATATGTAAATTTTCTGGCAACTATATAATAAAAAACAATTAATAGCAACACTGCATAAACTTTTAGTACTAGTTATATCATGTAATGTTTTTCCTCGTTCCATCTATGACGTTTGTAAGACAACTGTCAAAATTGCTATAAGCACGCTTCTAAAAAAGCAAAAAAAGCGGAAACTTGGAAGTTTTTTGGAAAAAATCCTGTAATAATTCAAAGAGGAAAGACGTTAACTGCGTTTGTAAAGTTTTATTACTATTATTTAATACAGTGGTTATTAGCAGAGGCAAAATGCCGAGCGATACAGTTGTAAAAGTATGTCGATGTTAAAAATGTTCATTATTCAATTTCTAATTTTATTCACATTGTAAAGGTTCAGGAATACAAAGATTCTCTTATTAAAAAAGCGGAACAATTAATAATTCAAGGATTTCCGGAGAAAATCGTCGAACTAAATGAACTTTTGGATACTCCTATGTTCAGTGAACGTAATTTTAATGAAGTTCACCAAGACTTAAACATTCCTATTCCAGACCCAATTGTGGTAAATAATAATGGTGCAAATGTGAACGAAGGCAATGTACAACCTAGAGGAGATGGAGGTGATGCTGATGAGCCATTAGCCAAAAGACCACGAACTGACAATTCAGCAGTTTCCGGCACTAAAGTCATGTATTTGCCAACTGGTAGTGTTCCCTGCAATGCGCCATTGTGCGAAATGATTAAAATTGTTAAACCAATTATACGAAAATTGGTAGAAGATTGTAAGCTGAACACGAAAGTATGTAATTTAATATTATTATTGATGTTACTCTGTATATTTCAGCGAACCTTCTGAAGATGTGGATTTCATTTATGATTCCTAAAATTGAGGATGGCAATAATTTTGGCGTTTCCATTCAAGAAGATACATTAGCTGAAATCCAAACTGTGGAGTCCGAAGCTGCAGCGTTTTTCGACCAAATATCACGCTATTTTCTTTCTAGAGCTAAAGTTGTTTCGAAAGTCGCCAAATATCCCCACATTGATGATTACAGACGTGCTGTTGTTGAACTAGACGAAAAGGAGTACTTAAGTCTGTGGCTCGTAGTTTGCGAAGTACGAAACCGTTATTCTTCTTTACACGATATTGTCATTAAAAACATGGAAAAACTTAAAAAACCACGTTCTTCAAATGCTGAAAGTCTCTATTAATATGGTAAATGAAATATCTAAGAAAGTTCGCTGAAAAATATTTAAACTCAAAGGATTTAGGATT